>APFE031348554.1:15852-49878 GCA_000404065.3 Pinus taeda
ACAATTGATTTATCTCTCCTTGATTTAACATCCACTAAGAGTACAGAAGTGCAACATCAGTAGCAGATATCAAATGCAAATATCAAATAAACCCTGTTCCATTCATTCATCAAAACCTCCTCCTCTGAGGGTGCAAAAGTGCATGTTCTGAGGACAAGTTTTTGATAAATTTTTGGACCCTTCTCTAAATGCATGAGAAGGGTTTAAATACTACTAACTAAATAACTTATTTACAGAAATTGAGGATTCAGTTTAAATGACCATCCTCTTTCTAAGCAAAACTATTTCTAAAATTAAATCTACTATCTAACTATTTCTAAATCTACTCCTTAATGTCGCAAGCATTCAGTATTTTCCTAAGTAGATTCGGCTGACTGTCTTCCGCCTTTGGTTGAGTTAAGCAAACAGAATCGGCAAGAGCTGGCATTATCTTCTCAGTAAAATTGATGATATGCTTGAGAATCATCCAATGAATATGTATCATTACCATGTATGCCTGGTAAAAATCCCATTTCAACTTGGTTAATCCTTGGACTGCTTCTGCTTTTCCTTTAGTTTTCTGTTTCCAGTTTGCTTCTATCGTTGATTTCTTGCAATTTTCGGGGCTCGCAGGTGATTGAGCAACTAGGGACCTTCCTTTTCGAACAATTTTTCTTAGCGATGCATGATTAGCGCAAAGAAACTGCCTTTGTTTCTTGATCTGGGCTTCCCTGATGCGGTTTTTGCCTCTTGCGCCTTTTTCTCTCATTCAGTATAAAGCCCAAAATTTGTAAAAATAGTATTTCCGTGAGCTCTTGACCCTGAGAATTAAACTATCTGTTTCTGGTATCAACATCGTTCAATACCCATTCAACCATGGCTGTATATGAGAAATCTGTGATAGATTCCTCAGAAGAGTTCCACGGCTTTTTTTCTTCCTTGAGTGGATTAAGTGTGCCTTCTGAAATGTACATTGGAGCGTTGCCTTCCCTCCTCGTAGTTTTTTGCATAATACCCTGTATAATGCTTCGTCCTTATTTCCTACAGTTTACATTGAGGTGGAAGTAATGATAAAGGATTAATGACAGGAAAACTTTTAAATGTCGAAGATATGCAAGACATGCCACCTTATGTGAGCTATTTCTTCGACAAACACAACACCCTACTTCATTAAAAACTGGCAATAACTCATTAATTCGCATTAAAATACATGACCAACTCTTGGCTAAAAAGTTTTCTCGAATAATGAGCCAGAACCAATTGCGATGGAGGGGTCCCGCGATTTCGCTTCGATGTCGCATATTGCAGTATCGCAATATCGCAATATTGCAATGTCATCGTGTTGTTTTTATCGCAAGGTCGCAGTATCGCAACTTTGCGGTATCGCAGTATCGCAATATCGCAATATCGCAGATCGTTATAATCCTTGTGTAATTCATGTGATTTTTGCGATGTGCGATATGCGATATCACATATCGACGATTTTTTAAAGTTTTTCAATGTGAGTGTTTCTTCAGTGTATGCGATGCGATGAAGTTTCGCGTCGCAATATCGCCTTTTGTCATTTTAACTCATTAGAAGGTGTATCCTATCATCCTTTGCGCGATGCGATATTCTTTAAGGAGTGAATTTAATTTTCTTCATTATGAAACTTAGGTCTTTTAGATTTTTCAAGGTATTTTCCTAAGTCCATGATGTTGTAAGTTTCATCTAAAAAAGAAAATGTAACACTAACTGATTTTTTTGATTTTTTTCTGAGGGTCCCCACTTATTTAGTATTAGCAATAATACTTCATAAGGAGGGGGGTTGTTGGTGACCACAACAGGGCCTTGCGTGATGTTGTTCCCCTTGAAGTTTGTAATGTTCTATTAGGCTAACCATACTTGTGGGAGTGTCATATTGTGTATGTGTTTATACCTTGTAGTTTTATTATTACTTTGGGAACACAACTATACATTATACTAGAGGTAGCCCCACCTACTTCCATTTCTTTAATCTTTCCTAAGAAATTTCGCAAGGTCATCTCCTAGATTAGGAATTTTTTATTCTTCCTATCTCACTCTCAAAGTAAGGAGAATATTGTCGCCACATACATGGCCTCTACACATGGGTCCTCCACATTGCAGAGGCAAGTAATAAGGTTGTGAAATAATATAAAGACATATTCTTTTCACTTGTAGGGGTACCTCTACGGTGTCAGCTCAAGCATTCAATTGATTTGACCCCTATTGGGCATGGAATCCCCCCCACAACATGTTTCAGGGCTCAAAGCCCAAGTTTTGAGTGATATTATTGTAAAGCTCCATGAATTGTGGGCATGGAATGTATGTTAGAGTCATAGGGTTGTCCACCCTAAGTTTGAATGTAATGTCAGCCTACCCATGGTCTGCGGACCATAGGGATTGTATAAATAGAGTGAGGCTCTAATTTGTAAAGAGGGTAGATCATGATAGAATAGAATGGATAGAATAAGATAGCAGAGCATAGAAGAAGAAATCTAAGTGTTTCTTGGGTCGTAGTAGTAGGAAGAGGCTCTGCAGCTGAGTGCGCAGAGGCTTAGTAGAGTCTGTAGCTAAGTGCGCGGAACCCTACAACTGAGTGCGCAGGGTAGAGTTGAGTCTGTAACCAGAGAAAATATTAATAAAGAAAGGTTTTGTTACAAATTTTGTGCATTTGTTCTGAATTATTACATGTTTGATCTCATTTGCAATTATATTATTTATTTACTGCGCACACTTGTATCAATGGTGAATATTGTTAAGTATAACGGAAAGCATACAAATAAGCTAAGTTAATCAACTAATATCGGGCTATTAGTAAGGAGTTGGGTAATAACACTATTTGGCCCCCAAATAGGGTTGCGTGAAGGCAGCATTTCAGGCTGCGAGGTATGGGTAATTACGCGTAGCGACATGCATGCAGGGTCGAACCGCGGACCACTTGAAGCCATCAGACATCCCTAGGGTGTGGAAACCTAGTTCTAGCACCCTCCTATACTACTTTGGGTGAGACCTCAGTCAGCGCTCCGCGGATTGTTGCCAAAAGGGCCAGTAGTACGGGGATTTGTTTGGCTAAATCACCTCTAAACCTGGGTCAAACACCAACAAGCCAACAAATGGTTCCGTTGCCGAGATAGTTATATAGCCGCATTGTTTCTTTACATTGGTACCAGCGTCTGTGGCGTAGTTTTATAGTCCCACGCCCTTATCCGACTCCTTGGGTCACGAAGACTGTGCTTCGGCCGGCTAGTTAGATAGCTGACCCACCTGTGTAGGGCTTCAAGCGGCTGCTATTTACTTTACCTAGGAAGGGTTCCCCATTTAGTTTGACTAGCTGGACGATGCCTTCGTCTATGACCTCCTTAACCACACATGGTCCCAGCCAATGCACTCTGAATTTTCCCAGAAATTTTTCCAAATTACTGTCATATAGCAGCACTAAGTCATTTACCTTGAAGGTTTGCTACTTGATATGGCGGTCGTGCTAGGCTTTTTCACGCTGATTTTGCACTTGCTGATGAAATCTAGCCAAAAACTGTTCTTCCTCAAGTTCTTCCAATTGCGTGAGCTGTTCCTCCAGAGCTTCATAGTCAGGTCATTCCTGTGAGCACTACTATTCGTAGACTAGGTAAGATATATTCCATCAGCATGACAACTTCCACATAACCGGAAGGGTGGGTGTCCCATCAGCTTCTTGCATGTTTTCTTGTAAGCCCATAGTACGACAGGTACGCGCAGGTCCCAATCATTTCACTGCACATTGCACACTTTGGTCAGCATAATCTCCAGTATTTTTTTGAAAGATTCTATAGTCCCATTGGCTTGTGGGTGGTACAGTGTACTTTTCTTATGATACAGCTGGAATTCTTCTATGAGCGCGTTGATAGTTTCGTTCAGGAAATGTGTTCTGTAGTCACTCATTAAGATTTTTGGACAACCAAAGCGGGATAACACGTTTTCAAACAAAAACTTCGTAGCCGTAGCAGCCGTGCAATCTTTGATCGGCTGCACTTCCTCCCATCGTGTCAGATACTCCATTGCAGTGATGATGTAGCACACGCTCATCTTTCCCTAAGGTTTGATCGGTCCCACAAAGTTGATTACCCATTTTTCGAACGGCTATAGTGTCATTTGTGGATTTAACGACATTTCATCCCTCCGCAATGGTTTTCCAGTCCTTTGAAATATATCGCAGGCCTTACAGTGGACTTTCAAATCCTAGTGCAGGATTGGCCACCACAGCCCTGCACAGAGAATCTTTTGCGCAGTTTCTCGTCTTGCATAGTGTCCTCTTGCAGCGCCCCCATTTTTTCTGTAAGGATCTGACTTCGTTCAAATTCAGGTACGTATCTTCACAATATCTCATCATTTCCCATTTTGCATAGGTGCCCCGCAATGATAGAAAATCAGCCGCGCGCACCACCAATTCCTTCTTCTGTTGGACACGTATTCCTTCGGCGTAGTCCCTGTTGTCAAAAAATGGATTATATCTTTGAAGTGCCCATCCGCGACGTGCACCACAAAGAGCTATGCATTAGGTAATCCTTCCTCCAGATTAGTGGGTTCCTCGCCCGTCTCAATGCGTGATAATTGATCGGTCCTGCATTCAAGCGACCCAGCTTTACTACGACCACAAAATCATATTTCTGGAACAATAAGAGCCACCTGCATATGCACCCCCCCAACACAAGCTTATTGACCAAGTATTTCAGCGCGGAATTGTTGGTATACATTTTGAAATGTCTTCTGAGCAAATATTGTCAGTATTTTTGGAGCGCATACACCATCGCCAACCCCTCGCGCTCAGTGGTGGAATAGTTCTTCTCTGCTTTGGACAACCTCCAACTTGCAAATGCAATAGGGTTATCCAAGCCTTCCCCACCTTCCTATGTGAACACCGCTCCCAACGCGATACACGATGCATCGACATGGACATGAAACTCCACATCCCATATTGGGAAGACTAGGATTGTAGCGGAGGCCAATTTCCCCTTCAGGACATCCAAACTTTTCATGTAATCGTCATTCCAACAAAATGTAACATCCTTTTTCAATAGTTTTTCCATTGGCACGGTGGTTTGGGCACAGCTTTATATAAACTTTCTGTAGTACCCGATGTGTCCCAAGGTAGCACGCAACTATTTAACACCATAAGTCCTTGTTTACAGACCACATGTCCCGACAGGTTTCTAAAGGGAACGAGGAATGTGCACTTCTTAAGGTTCAACGCAATCTGGTGTCGTCGACAAGTATCTAGCATCAAGCGTAAGCTTCCTACATGGTGCTTAACTAATCCGAAGACAGTCCAATCATCCAGATAGACCTCCAAGAACTTATGGATGTATTCTTTGAACACAGCAACAACAATGCGCGAAAAGATGGCTGGCGCATTCTTCAATCCAAACGTCATAACGGTGTATTGAAAGCAGCCCCATTTCATTGTGAAGGTCATTTTGCTCCTATCTTTTGGTGCGATCTTGATTTGATGGTACCCTGAGAACCCATCCGTGAACAAGTATGCTTCCTGTCTGCCAACATTTTCCAATACTTCATCTGTGAACGATGTCAGGAATGGGTCATGTACATAGGCATCATTCAGCTTCTTGAGGTCCACGCATATTCTTATTTCACCCTTTTACTTCTTCTCCTGCACTACCATAGGACTCACCTAGTCAGATTTTTCCACTGGCTAAATAATTTTGGCTATGAGCATTTTGTCTAATTCTTCGCGGAGCTTTTCCTTATCTTTTGGATTCAAGTGGTAAGGCCTCTGCTTAACCGACTTTGCGTCAGGTTTCAGGGTCATCTTCATCATCCCTAAGTCGCCAACGATCCCTTTTAAATTCGTAATTTTGGTCGGGAACAAGTCTTGGTATTCGCAAAGTAACTCAGCGACCTTATATAGCATGGCATCATCCCAATAGTCTCCAAGCATTGCATACTTTGGTTCTGCCTCCATTCTAATGTTTACCTGCTTTGTTTTTAGTGGCGCAGAGATGTCGTGATCCTCAATCAATGGTCCTCAAACCTTGCGACAACCTTCTGTTTCTGGAATGTTAATATTTCGTGGGTCCTCATCATCCTCCTCAACATTTACATTGTAACACTCCAGCGCGCATCTTAGCTATATCGCCCATTCTGGCTGAAGCACTTATATTGGCTCCTGGGGTATTTTTAAGATAGTTGCTTTTACTGCTTGTAGCGCATCATCAACAGTATCCCACCAATGGTCTTCAAGCGTGAAAGTTAACAGAAATCCCTCATGCAAGATATCCCATTCACTCGTACCATGGTGGAACTCCATCTCAGTCTACCAATTCATGGGTATGACATCCAGGGTGTGACAAAATAAATGCACCCATTCAGGTTGTGGCTCTTCCACATAGACCTTGGTCCATTTCACGAGGTGTGTATGTGGATCATCCCATCCGTCATACTTTTTTGCTAGCCACATTTGCAGTTTCCAAAATCATAGGCGCATCATCCTTCTACATCTGCGGTAGTCCTCAAAGCTTCTCTGATGCGTACCCCACCACCTTGCGGCGTTGCATGCAGTGGCCATTTCAAATCATCGAACCACTGTTATTTTGGCACTTCAATTTCAAATTTGTTCAAGAATTCATCCACCGCTGTCAACCCGTCATACATAGGCAGATCCCTTCCCTCTGTTATCACGTAGCGTAGTGATCTTACCATCATGTTGCAGTTGAGAGTGGTTACCTCGTGTAACCGGTTCTGCCATCATTCTATTTCCTCATCCGAATTTGATGTGCAAGAGCTTTCGCGCTCCCACAAAATCCGGGCATCTACGATAGAATTCACCCAATCTTGTTCCCGAGTGGTTATCTTGTAGATACAGTCTAGCTCATTGTCGCTTTCGCCGTCATGGACTGGATCTATGTAGCATGATCCTTCCATAGGGTCTAAAGGTACCACTACGCGCAGTGACTTTTCTCAAAAATCATTTTGCGCTTCTTCAGATTTATGACTTCGTTCATATCAGTGGCCCAATCTATTCCCAGTAGCGCAGGATAGGGATTACTGTCATCGACAATCTCTATCACTTTGAAATCTACAAGTGCGCTCGCACCTTCGATGTCTACTATTATCCCCTACAATCTTCCCATCCGTAGGATCTTTTGTTGGTTTTCTATTCGCAATTGAATAGGGGACCATTGCAACATAAGCCTACCCATATGTTCCCATGTATGTTTTGGAAATACATTCGTGTTCGATCCTAGATCCTGAATTACTTAATCCATTTCATACTCCTTGATTTGGACAATCAATCTCATTTCCCTTCCTGTTCATGATGTATGTTTCCCGAGCTTCCAGACTATGTGTGGTTCTCTTGACCCAGTGCACCTAGTGATAAGTTCCTGTAGTCCTTTCACAACTTTGTTGTCACACAGCAACTTCATACATATCTCCAGAATGGTAGCGATCATTGAAGGATCCATCTCTAGATCTAGTTGATCCTTACTACCTGAAGTGGAGGCCTCTGTGAAGCTCTTCTTAGCTTCCATGAATGTCTCCTTCGCGCGCTCCAAATCAATTTCAGGTTCCTTTGTAGGAGCCTTGCGAACCCACGCACTTTCTTCAGGTTGCTTACCTTTGTCATCTCCCATCATGATACCACTTCGAAGCTCGATGTTTACATTTGGGTCCTCTTTGCGCGAGTCAAACCTCATCATTTGTAGGTTCTGAGTCGGGGGAGGCTGGAGTACTCCTTTATCACACAACCTTTCTATCAATGTAGGGTAGTCCTCCGTGATCAAATTGGGTACAATATAAACATGATGCTCTCGTCGGATTTGTACAATCGCGGGCATAATGCTCTGGCCCTCCACAATTGTAACAAATTAGTTGTTTGCGACCTCTTCCTCGTCCCATTCCACCTCGACCTTGTCCGCGCCCATGAAATCTAGCGCGCACCATCCCTACATTTGGATCGAGGGCTCGCATCTCGGTCTGCACTCTATAGGTAGGAGTTCGATCCATCGTCAGCTCATAACATTTGCAGGTTTGCTCATCATGGCCTACCGACCTGCATAAATTACAGAACAATTGTTGGGATGTCTGCGTATACTTCTATAATAGGTAATAGTTATCTGTAGTGTGTTTTCCTCCTATTTGACAAATTGTGCACCATAATGCAGGCACTGCGCTCGGTCCTGCTTGTACCTCTGGTCTTAATGGCATCGGCCCTCCTCCCGCCAAGTAGTTCACGAAGACTAGACAACGGTCCTTGTCATGCCCCTAGCCTTTGCATTTTATGCACCATACCTCCTCGCAGGCCTGTACGCAAGTTGTCCTGTCCTGTTTCAAACTCTACATTTTCAGACACAAATTTTGTAGTTGCACGTGGATTTGTTGGACTCCCAGACTAGGATCTTGTATTGGGGTCTCATGAAGTCTCATCGTAATCTCTAAAGCTTCGGCCTGGGTGGATAGCTTCTGCTGTGACAGTGTCGTCCTTAAATGCAGTGTTAGTGATGCTACAAGCCATGCGCAGTGCTGTCCATCCATCAAGGTCATGTTGGCTTCGCGAATCATACTTTTCAGTCTCTATTCTAGATCGCATGGGGTATTTTCTGGAAGCATCACGATTTCCTTAAACCTGATAATCGATTGTGTCTCTGATTTTGGCCTCCTAAATTCCATGTTCAGTGCGACCTTGATATCTGTGATCCCTGCATTTGGATGGTCATTAGAATGCTTAATGTACCATGTTAGTGCATGATCCTGTAATGAGCTTACCAACATTTCCTTCTTTATATTGTCATCCATGACTCCTTATGCTTCCCATACAGCCTTTACTATGAACCAAAATTGGTCTGGATCTTCGTCCTTACTCCTCTAAATACCAACAATTTTATCGTGCTCGCCATATTGAACTGTGGTGGTGGCGAAGGTGGTGTGGGTAGAGACAGGGGTGAATATGGTGAAATCGGTGGTGGTGTAGGTGGGGGTGGTATGTGTGGAATTTGTTGCCTTATCAGACTGATCGCGCTTCTCAGATAAACTTTCGTGAGCTCTTCCTCACTTTCCCACCACGACGAAATCAAGGGGCTATTTTCTATCTTTGCGCAACCTTCGTTTCTATAGATCCTCCCACTTCGCATAGTCCCAAACATCAATTTATTCACATAACTCGCTTTTCACACAATAACATTTTAATCAAGTGTTCAATGATTTAATGTACTTACCTCACAGTTCCTTGAGGAAGTGACGTTCCGCCTCACTGTAGTTGACGGTCGTATCAACCGCAAACTCAGTGATAAATCCTCCTATAATTCGATCGAGCAAATGGTCCACAACGCACTCGATCTTATCTTTCGATGCTTCTAGTCTACGCACCAATTAGGGAGTCCACACAATTAGTTTATCGAGCCTACACCTTCCCTGACTGTCTGCTAGCTTCGCAATCCAATCGTACAACTCAGAGGGGACGGATGCAAAGAAAATTTCATGGATTTCTGTATATAAGAAACACTCCAACCACTACTCATTTGATACTCATGGATTCCTATTTTCCTGTGTCGTGAAATCATGAATCTTTCTGTCCAACCACCCTTCAATTTGTTTCCTTGTTGGATTCCAGTGACACGACATCAGACATCCCTTATGCAGATCCCAGTCTCGGTAATGGAACCATTTGTTGGCTTGTTGGGGCCTGACCCAGGTTCGAAGGTGATTTAGCCAAACAAATCCCGGTACTACTGACCCTTTCGGCAACAGTCCACGAAGTGTAGACTGAGGTCTCACTTGAAGTAGTATGGGAGGGTGCTAGAACCAGGTTTCTGCACCTTGGGGATGTCTGATGGCTTCAAGTGGTTCGCGGTTCGACCCTGCATGCACGTCGCTACGCGTACTTACCCGTACCTCGTAGCCTGAGATGCTTGCTTCGTGCAACCCTATTCGGGGGCCGAACAACGTTATTACCCAATTCCTTACTAACAGCCTGATATTAGTTGATTAACTTAGCTTATTTGTATGCTTTTAGTTATACTTAATAATATTCACCATCCATACAAGTGTGCACAGTGAATAAACAATATAATTGCAAATGAGATCAAATATGTAATAATTCAGAACAAATGCATAGAATTTGTAACAAAACCTTTCTTTATTAATCTTTTTTCTGGTTACAGACTCAAATCTACCTTATGCACTCAGTGGCAAGGGTTCGTGCACTCAGCTGCGGACTCTACTAGGCCTCTGCACACTCAGTTGTAGAGCCTCTTCCTACTACTACGACTCAAAGCACACTTAGATTTCTTCTTCTATGCTCTGCTATCTTATTCTATCCATTATATTCTATCATGATTTTCCCTCTTTACAACTTAGAGCCTCGCTCTATTTATACAATCCCTATGGTTTGCGGACCTTGGGTAGGCTGACATTACATTCAAACATAGGGCGGATAGCCCTATGACTCTAACATACATTATGCGCCTGCAATTTGTGGAGCTTTACAATAATATCACTCAAAACTTGGGCTTTGAGCCCCAAAACATGTTGTGGGGGGATTCCATGCCCAACAACCGCCAATGCACCTCTACCTAATGGGAAAATATATCATCACTCTCTTCTAGAAAATTAGGAAATCAAGCAATAGCTCTAAGAGCTGCTCCAAAAATGGCACAACCAATCAATTTCCTCACCCTATGGAAGAAAAATTGTACTCATGCAGAAGAAAGATGGGACCTAGAAACTCCACTTAATTATCACGCCCTGAACAAAATCATAGACAGGTTCTGATACCCAATTCCCTAGATTGACGACCTCCTTGACCAACTCAATGGGTCCAAGTACTTTAATAATATTGATTTGAATTTCCACTATCACATAGACCCAATAAAACCAATTGATTTGTGGAAGATTACTTTCAAGTACAGAGAGGGTCGTTTTGAATGGTTGTTCATGCCCTTTGGTTTGAAAAATTCCCCAACAACTTTCATGAGGTTGATGGATGATATCATGTGGCCTTTAACCAACTCTTTTGTGGTTGTATGTCTAGATAATATCCTCATTTTCAACAAGAGTTGGGCAGAACAATTGCAACATTTTCGGCATGTCCTTCACACTTAGTGTTAGCACAAGCTATGTGCTAAATTGGAAAAATGCTCCTTCCACATGTCCCAAGGTCCAATATATAGGCTATATTATTGATTACAAGGGTGTGCATACAGATCTAGCTAATATTTAATTCATTCGGGATTGTCTAACCCTGATAAATCTAATAGAGCTTCGCAACTTCTTCTACCAAAGATTTGTTTTGGGGTTCTATTATATCTCTTGTCCCTTAAGTTAAGTGACCAAGGTCAAAGAAAAAAAAGTTTTCCTAGATTGAGTCACCATAGTAGGAATTAGATGAACCAAAACATTACATTTTCTCTACACAGTCATAACCCTTCCAGAACTGCAATATTCATTTCAGATTGAGACAGATGTCTCTGACTATGCTATTGGTGCAGTCATTCAACAAGGACATCAAGTGGCCTATCATACTGAAACACTCTCTAATATTATACAGAGATACCCCACCTATGATAAAGAGGTGTATTCCATCATGCAAGCCTATCGACAATGGAAACATTATATTCTGCGGAAGGAAATGATCATCCACACAGATCACATGCCTCTTCAATTTATGCAGACACAAAGGAATTTACAAAATGATTTCCACTAGAAATGTTCCACATACTTGTAAAAATTCCACTTGAGCATTAAATACAAGAAGGGTAGCACCAATCATGTTGCAGACTGTGTTATTCGACCCCCATTGTGGTACTGACCATAGTTCTCAACTCTTGTAGGCACGAGACCTCTAGACCACAACTATGCAATAATGACTCAAAATTCGCATCCACATACCAGATGTTGATGACAGGAAAGTAAGTTCCAAACTTCCACCTCTATGATGCACTGCTATGCTACCTGGGACACCTTTGTGCTCCTTCAAGTGAGCATGTGAAGCTGAACTGGGAGGCACATTACAATTGGGTAGCAGGTAATTTTGGTGTGGGGAAGATAGTGGTAGTATCGCATAAGCATTTTTATTGGTTGAAACTTTGATAAGATGTTGACAATTATATGAGGTCCTACACCACCTGTGCCATTTCCAAACCAACCATTAAGAAGTAAGGCCTATACACCCATTTTCCTACTTCTAACAAGCCTTGGGAATCCATCTTGATAGACTATAATTTTGGCCTTCCTTCCACCGAGCATGGTAATGATTTTGTTTGTTTTCATTGATACATTTTCTAAGATGGCCATTCTAACTGCTTGCAAGAAGAGTATCATAATGGAATCCACTTCCAAACACTTCTTCTTCAAACATGTGTGGGTACATTTTGGTATCCCATAGAACATCATATTAGATCAATATAATAGGTTCCTAAGTGTATTTTTGTTGAGCTTTTGGTAATTTTTGGACACCAAGCTCACCAAATTAATTGTCTTCCACCCCAACACTAATTGCTAGACAAAGGTCGTCAACAGGATGATTGTGCATATTTTGTGCATGTAAAACTCCAAGCATCCATGCATATGAGATTAGAGTCTCTCCTATGTTCATCATAACTATAACAGAGCTCTCCATTGCTCAAATGGCCACAACATATTTCAGGTGGGCCTGGGATTTCAACCATTAGGTCACATTGATGTCACACTGTCCCTTAGTACTACATGGGAGTAATTTACACCTATTCAATATGAAGTTGACGAAGCTACTAATTTTATTGAACGTATTCAATACATCCACCAACAGGCCCATAATATCTTGCAAAAATCCAATACTAAGTACAAACAACACCATGATCCGCTTTGGGTGCCACACAAGTTTTAAGTGGGAGACAAGGTTTAATTGCATTTTCAAAAGGAACACCTTGCAAAGGCCCATCAGAATCTTCAACCATTCTATTATGGACCTTACACCATCACCAAGGTTTTTGGTGACAATGATTTTGATCTAAGTATTCCCCCTTCCTTGGTTTGCGCCCAATGTTCAATGTGGACTGCTTTTAGCCATACTTTCCACCATTGTTGGAAACATAAAAAATCATAGAGAAAATGACAGTGCCATAGATCAACCAAGACATGTAACAATTGATAAGATCATGGGCATAGATTAAGAACACTCTCTAGCAGAGGATCCAATTGTATTAGGTTTTCAAAGCAGACCAACTCCTGCACCAAGGAAAATGGCTCACCAAGAGCCAAGTTCGGTAAAAGTTTTCCCATCTCATAAAAGAACTTAAAGTAATGAAGACCATTTCTTTCTAAGGGGGGGGGAATGATTGAGGTGGATATTGGTGTCCACACAACTATTTGACTACTCATAATGAAGTTTTCAATTTTGGCAATTTTCTTTTCTATAGTGTTTAGGTCCTGAACTTGTGGAACCATTTTGAGGCCCTAAAAGGGATTTTTTTTGGGGAAATCGTCTAGTAGTAAAAAATGCACTTATCAAATAGAACTTTCCAATGGGCTATCATGTGCTTCAAATGGAGATCGTATGCTAAAGTTACGAGCCCAAGAAGTTGACAATCCAACTTAACCCATCGAGGCTTAGAAGCTTTTGGCACTTCATTTCCTAGGGTTAGGATTTTAGATGTTAAGGATTTCTCATTTCTTCTTTATGATAAAAAAGCCTCTGAGCCTCATTATAACATAGTTCCATGAATGCATGTATCCGTCACATCTCTTCTCAGAGATGTGCCACCATTTTCTTTCAATTTGTATTTATATAATTTCAACATTTTATATTTATTAATGCAAGTCAAGTTTCACTATATATCTATGTTTTAGTTATAAATTTGTATCTTATTTCGTTCCCTTCATAAATTTAAATCAATGATATCATATCAGTCTACTCTTTATTTATTTTTATGTGCATATCCCCAACAAGGTAGGGGTATACGGATTTAGGACTTGAACTACTCAAGCACCTGTAAGACCATCCTCGTCGGCCTCAACGACCTTCCATGGGAGAAGAAAATAAAGATGAGGCAATAGGAGATCTTATTAAAATATTGATCGAAGAAGCCCTCAAGCAAAAAATGAATGATATGATGGATAATTTTTCCCAAATCCTTGGATGGATACCAATAAGTGGTGCATCTTCATTAAGCAGCCATTTTGGAGGCATCACCCCCTTTAAGGTGCAATTTAATTTTGATATTACTATATTTGAAGGTCAGATAGATGAAAATTCTGTAGAAAAAATGGTTAAATCTTCTAGAAGTTTATTTTTTGGTCCACAATTTTTTCAATAGAGAAAAATATTACGTTTTTACGCCTCAAGGTTGTCCCCCATGTCATGGATTCGTGGGAAACTTTCGATGAGAAAAGGGCCACAGAGGAATTCACACTATTTTCAATCTCACCCATTTGGGGCTCTTTAGTAATGATGTTGTTAATGAACAATATTACCTTAGTGTAAGCTATGGTATACATGAGATGGACCACACTACAACAGGAAAGGGACCAAGCAGTCCCTGGGTTCAAAAACATCTTTTATACCTTGCACACCAAGTTGGGTATCAAATATTCTGAGAGAGATATACTCCTCAAGTACCATGGTTGTCTACATAGATACATCTAGGTAGAAATGGAATTTGTGAACATCTATTTGCTTGACGCAACATTACCGATATGCTGTCCAAATTGAGCAAAAAATTAAATTGAATAAGAAAGCCTTTGGATATGTGAATCCTTCAAAAACAAAGTAGGGAAAGAAATCCCAAAATCATAGAACAAATGATAGAGCTAGGTTGGACCACCTTAAGACAACCCATATATGTCACATATAAGGAATGGTAATGGGAATATCAAGAAATACATGGGAAAGCAGTGTGAGTTCCACAAGAGCCCCTTTCATAACACCAATGGGTCTTGCATAAGGCAGTCGCTAGTGGTCGAGAAAAACACCTTAGAGTTAGACACAAGTTCTGAATTTGAACTATACCTAGACAAGGGGAAATAGATCATTGATGTGGAACCTAGTGCCACCATTGCCACCACCAAGGTCTAGAAAAATGAGCCCGAAGATCCGGATGAAGGTGAATGCCTCTTTCACTCACAAATGTGGGTGAAGGGCGCTCCACTACATTGCATTGTTGATAGCGAGATTCAAAAGAACCTCATCTTAGTAGAGGTTATTAACCATTTGGGCCCACTAACAACACCACACCCGCATTCATAGACCATAAGGTGGCTCCATCAAGAGTGAGATCTTTGCGTTAGCCAAAAATGCTACCTACCCTATCGCATCAAGCCTTTTAAGGACAAGGTATTGTGTGATGTTTCTCCCTTTGAAGTTTGTGATATTCTGTTAGGGCGACGATACTTGTGGAATCATCATGTTGTGTGTGAGTCTATACCTCATAGTGTTATTATTACTTTGGGAAGACAACTATATAGGATACCAAAGATAGCCCTGCTTATTCACATTTCTTTGATCTTTGATAAGAAATGGAATAAGTTCAACTCCCAAACTGGGAAATTTGTCTTCTCCTTGATTCATTCTCAAAGTAAGTAGAAGATTGTGGTCACATCCATTGCCTCCACAAAGGGCTCCTCTATGCAACATAATTAAGTGGATAAGGTCATGGAAAAATACATAGACATCATCTCCTGACCTGTAGGGGTACCTCTTCACTGTCAGGTCAAGCATTCAATCAATCCAACCCCCGTAGCATCTCTACCCAATGGGATAATCTACCACCACTCTCTTCTTAAAAATGAGGAAATCAAGCAACAAATCCAAGAGCTACTCCAAAAATGGAACATTTGACTAAGTTCCTCACCTTGTGGAAGCCTAATTGTATTCATGTAGAAGAAATATGGGACCCGAAGACTCTACATTGATTCTTAGGCCTTGAAGAAAATCATAGTGAGGAACCGGTCATTGATTCCCCAGATTTATGACCTTCCTGACTAGCTCAAGGGGGCTAAGTACTTTAGTAAGAATGATATGAAGTGAACAATCGCAAAGTCCCAATTGAACCAAGTAATGTGTGGAATATTGCTTTAAAGTACAAGTAGGATCTTTTTGAATGGTTGGTCATGCCCTTTGGTTTGACGAATGCCCCAACAAATTTCATGAGGCTGATGGATGATATCTTGTGGCCTTTCACCAACTCTTTTGTGGTTTTATATATGGATGATATCCTCATCTTCAATAAGAGTTAGGCAAAACACTTGCAGCATATTCGATAGGTCCTTCGCACTTTGTGGCAATATAATCTATGTGCCAACTTGGAAAAATACTCCTTCGACATGGACAAGGTCCAATAACTAGGCTACATTATTGATGATAAAGTATGCATGTGGATGCAACCAAGATCCAAATCATTCAGGATTGGCTTACCCCAATGACTCTAACAAAGCATCGCAAATTCTTGAGCCTTGCTAGCTTCTACTGAACATTTGTGTTAGGGTTCTATAATATCACATGTCCCTTAAGTCAAGTGACCAAGGGTGGAGAAAAAACAAAGTTTTTTGATTTGAGTCACAATAGAAGACATTCAGTGAATTGAAACACCACATTTTCTCTGCACCAATCCTTCCCTTGCCAGACCTGTGACAACCATTTGTGGTTCAGACAAATGTCTTAGACTATTATATTAGTGCAATCTTCATTCAACAATGACATCTAATGGTTTATCACAATGAAACACTCTTTGATATTTTCCAGAGATACTCCAACTATGACAAGGAGATGTACTCCCTCATGCATATATGTTGGCATTGGAAACATTATAATATGGTGAAGGAGATGATCATCCACATGGATCACATGCCTCTTCAATTTATGTAGACACAAGGAAAGTTACAAAATGACCACCATTAGAAATGGTCCACATTCCTGCAACATTTTCACTTGAGTGTCAAACACAATAAGGGTAGAACCAATCATGATGCAAAATTCCTTAGTCATCCTCTAGTTGTGGCATTGACCACAATTCCCAACTCTTGTGGAAATGATACCTCTGGATGGCCACAACTATACAATGATGACTCAAAATTCACTGCCACATACCAGATGTTGATGGGAGGCAAGCGAGTTCCAAACTTCCACCTCTAGGGAGCACTATTGTGCTACTTGGGACACCTTTGTGTTCCTTTAAGCGAGCATGCCAAGCTGATCCAAGAGGAACATTACATTTGCATATCGAGGAACTTTGGTGTGGAGAAGACAATGGAAGTACTACAGAAGTATTTTTATTGGCCACAAATTCAACGTGATGTTGGAAAATATATCAGGTCTTGCATCACCTACACCATTCCCAAACCAACCGTTAAGAAGCAAGGCATGTACACCCCTTTGCATACTCCTAACTGGCCCTGGGAATCCATCTCAATGGACTATATGTCTATCCTTCCTTCTACCAAGCATGGTGATTACTGTGTGTTTGTGGTCGTTGAAATATTTTATAAGATGTCCATTTTAACTGCTTGCAAGAAGAGTGTCACAACACAAGCCACTCCCAAGTGCTTTTTCAAATGGGTGTGGGTAAATTTTGAAATCCACATACCATCATATCATATCAGGATAGCAGGATCCTAACCCAATTCTAGTTGAGCCTTTGGTCATTGTTGGATACTAAGATCACCAAATCAACTGCCTTCCACCCCTGGACTAATGGCCATACTGCAACACCCCTGGTTAAAAATTCATGTAAAAATATATATAAGACCATGGTCATGGGATACATATTCCAAGTTGAAGGGTGGAAAAGACATCCTAGTGTGGGTGTTCATTTGGTTTGTTATTGCTAAGTAAATTGGTAAAGGCAGTGACAAAGGCTTTGGAAAAGCAAAATGGAATTTTTGGCACATTTATTTATGAAAATAATGGAAATTAGGAGAAAAGGGAGGTGAAAGGTCGCATGTTGCATGTGAGGAAGAAATTGAAGGAAAATAATGGAAAATGAAGAAAATAGAGGCCACAATGACAAAAGGGCTTCTGAGGATTAGTTGGCAAGATTTTTCTTAGGCTTGGTTAGTGTAACCTTTTGTCAGTTCATTCTTGGAGCTCTCTCATTATTCTCTCTCTCTCTCACTCTTGGACACTTAGAATTTTATTGGAGCACTCTTGGAGAGTGTGGAATACTTGGATAAAGAAGGCAAAGGAAGAGCAAGAAATCGTAAGAGGACATCGGGATCAACAACTACAGCTGGATTTCTTCGCAGGTATTGAGTTGCATGTATGGTTTCCTTGATAGTTTTGGCATGCATGTGGTCCTTAGTCATGATTTGTCATTGGCATGGTGAATTGCCTGGATCGATAGTGGATTTTCCTAGCCTTTCCATTTCCTGGATAGCCATGATGTTGTGGATTTTACTTTTGTTTTCTGGTTGGTTTTCTTATGCCTTTGGCTGTGGGTTGAGTTATTAATTCTTAGAAGCCTTGGTTGGACAAACACTCTGGAATCTTGTAATAGCTTGGGTTGAGTTACTAGACTTGGAAGCCTTGCTTAGACAAACGCTTTGGAAGCCCTATAACAGCTTGGGTTGAGCTACTAGTCCTGGAAGCCTTGGTTGGAAAACTGTTTTGGAAGCCCTCGGTGGGTTGATTTACAAGGCCTGGAAGCCTTGGTTAGTCAAACGTTATATAATTCCAACAACAGTTGTGGGTTGGGTTACTAGTCTTGGAAGCCTTGGTTGGATAAACGCTTTGGAAGCCCGACGACTGTTGTGGGTTGACTTACTAGTCATGCAAGTCAGGTTGGAACAAACACTCTGGAGCCCTAGACAACTTGGGTAGAGATTGATCTGGTGATGGTTAGTGATGTCCGACCATGAGGTGGAATCATCGGTTGAGGGTTGAGGTGGTTTGGACTTTGGAAGCCTTGGTTCATTTTTGATGGATTTATTTCATGATATCCCACATTCATGCTTGGAATATGGCACATGCGTGATTAGCTGAAAAGAGATTTGGCTCAGCCATGTTTATGGTCAGGTGGAATGTAGAAGTCCCAGACTTGGTTGCATTTTGTTTGTGGCAATAACAGATTTTTCTCCTTGGTATGTTATGGGTGAATATACTTGTTTATATGTGGTTTATATATTTTTTATATCCTTGATATTTTGTTTTTAATATGTTGGTTATGAATGAGTTTTATGATAATGAAAATGTATGGATCTCATCATGTTTTGGTTAATCACTGAATGTATAATGAATATATGGCTCAATAGATGTTAATGCAATTATTGTGATGATGCATCAATGCTTAGTGATTCTTAGATAAGTATGAGCCTATGCTCATATATGTTGTTTAAACATGTAGATTGCATCTTTGTGACATGTTTGACGAAATTCCAGTCATGGATAGTATGGGTACATTCAAGTAATCACATTAGTACCATTATTCCATTGTTATCATTCATTTTTGGAAGTGTCATTGAGTTTTGGGCAATAACCTAGGCTCTGGGCCTAAAAAAGTGGCACAAATCATGGAATTGCAGGCACAAAACTGGGGGAAAAAGTCCCCATGAGCTCCCTTGCCCTTATTGTGGGAGCTTATGGAGCCTCCCAGCCATACCCTTGTCTATATCAAGGGAGCGTCTAGGGGTTTGATGCACTAAAACTTCAGTGGTCTCACAGGTTGGTTACCTGAGTGGTTGGGATGACTCCTGGGAGTTCTGTTGATGATGTGGAAGGTATGTGTGATGTGTTCCGTTGGTTCCACTTCCTTAACTAACACATAGGGAGTGGAATCAAATCATAATAATTTCTCATCACATGTTCACCCGTTGGTCGGTTACTTGGACAGATGTGGGAGGAGGGTGTTACAGAGTGGTACCAAAGTCTCGTTCACCCCTCGAACTGGATGGCTTGTGTGTTGGGCATGCATTCATGTCGGTTGCATATGTGTTATAAGACCATGTGCTTGTTTCATTTGCATGGTGTTGATCATGGGTGTAGTGATGTCGTTATATGAAGGTTGATGGTGTTGTTGTGGAATGTGTTGTCATGAGCGTATGGTTGTATATGCATTTGTTATGCATGTCAGTTTCTATATATTGTTATGCATGCATTGTCATGGTTGTGGTTATGCATGTATGGTATGTCAAACATGCATTGTGAAGTCATTGAATGCAATTAGGTCATCATGATGATATTGGTATGTTATGATGCAAATGTGTTGGCTGAGATAGAGCAGGAGAAGCAGATCATTGAAGTGAAGTTGCAACAATGGACTCTAGGGTAAGAGCATATCATCATACATGTTTGTATGGTGGGCATGCATGTATGTTAGTTAATGTTTGTTATAAGCATTAGGGTTACTGATATGCTTGTCATTCTATTATTATTATGGTTACATGTATGATAAGTTCTAGTTGATTAGTGTAGTCATATGCACATGTGTCAGATAGTCATGAATGATAGTAACATGTGGTTGTATGCATTGCTATTGTTGTTTTATGACAGTTAACTTGATCATTATGTTATATGTTGTTGATGAGCATGTTATATGTTAACTTGTTGTTGTTATATGTATCATGTTAAATTGGATTGGCCTATGCAGACGGTTAGGGTTATGACATTAAGGTATGAGTTTGACTATATCATCTACTTGATGTTTGAGTGTTTGATTATGTCATCTAGTTGATTTATTTAACATGGTATTTTTGCTAGTTGGTTGAATGTTTGATGAATTGCATAATATGACTATGTGTATGTAAGATTACTCGAAGGAATGATCTTGTTTTAAGATGGTTTTACTCACACATGTGTTGAGATAGTTGATGTGTACTTGAGTGTAAGTAGGTGACAATTGTAGCATTATGTTTAATGACCACGAGTGACTATGGATTATGACATGATTGTTAGTCTTCGTAAAGGTTGATTTCAAACTAGTAGATATGTTGTCTTAATCTTTGGAACATGTAGATGACAAGTGCGTTCAGTTACAAGGCTACATGATTGGCACAACAAGATAAGATAATTGGTATAGTGTTACATTTATTTATGCACTGACAGTTATGTGTTATGGCAGTATGAACCCATGGGGATTGTCTCATGGTGTTTGTTGAGAGTCTTGTGCTTTTGGTACCTTGTCATTTGCTTGTGCTTGATTTGTGGTGATGTTATGTCTAGTGCATGATCATGCCAGCTTGTTTGCGGTGTCGTATTGCTATTGGTTTTCATGATTTTATTCTTGTTTGTTTCTTGTTCTTTCCTTTTATGTTTTGATGGACTTGGGAATTGGTTGGGAAAGAAGAAAGTTGTTGGAACTCTGGGAGAGTTATGTGGAACCTAATAGGTAATGAAAGACTCAGATGAAGCTAGTGCATGTGTGAGAGCAGCTAAAGGTAAGAGTATGACAATCGACTAAGTTGGTTGGGTCCATTAGTGTAAATGGATGGTGGCAGGACATTCATGAGAAAACTAACAGGAAAGGTAAAGTGAATGGATGTGAGGAATATGATTCGTTGGCTTTGTTGGGAATGGTTGTTCTCAATGTTGTGCATGGATAAAGGGAGTTCTCTTAACCTTGACCTTATGATATCTAGTAATTATGTTGTGATCATGATTATGTTGATGTCTATATATGTATACATGTATGTATGTATGTATGTATGTAATGTCTGACAGGGTCAACAGGGATCATGATTGTTTTATGTTGATGTTTATATTTATACATGTATGTGTGTATGTGATTGTCCGATAGGGTCACCATGGATCATTCTTGTGGAGGAATGATTGCTTATACATGTGAATGGCATGAGGTTCCTGGTTTATGAGGAATAAACTAGAAAGAGTAGTCATGACAAATATACGAGGTCAATATCATGTGAATATGAATTGATAGTGTATGCTTGTATTATGCCTATGTTTATGTTATGAAAAGTAACGCTGAAGGATACATGAGCAGAATGAAAACAATGTGCTTTGCGACATGCTAGGATAAGCATGGATGGAAGAGAGACACTGGAAGCAAGCTTGCTTGGTAGAGGCAGTATGGTTTTGGACGTGTAGTGTTATTGTTGTGTATATGTTGTGCATGTTGTATATTTAGTGATTGTACCTATCGTGATGTGTAATGTTGTATATGTAGTATTTTGTACATATGATATATGGTGTTGTGTGTATATTACATATGTAGTACTGGGTATAGATGGTGCTATGTACATGTTGAATATGTGGTGTTATGTACATATTGTACAGTGTGCATGTTGGATATGCATTGTTGTGTTCATATGGTACTGTGTGCATGTTGGATATGCGGTGCTATGCACATATGATGCTATGTACATGTTGTATATGCAGTGCTATGTGCATATGGTGTTGTGTGCATGTTGTACATATGGTGTTGTGTGCATGATTGTACAATGTGTAGTGTTATGTGCATGTGGAATTGTGTGCATGTGGCATTGTGTACATGTCGTGCATGTGGTGTTGTGTACATGTGGTATTGTGTACACATTGTACAGGTGGTGTGGTGTACATATGGTGTTGTGTAAACATTGTGCAGGTGGTGTCGTGTACAAGTTATATAGCTGGTGCAGTGTACATATGGTGTTGTGTAAACGTTGTGCAGGTGGTGTCGTGTACAAGCGAGGTTGTGCACACAGTTTGCAAGTGGCATTATGTACAACTGGTGCTGTATACATGTTGTACATATGGTACTTGCGTACATGAGGTATTGTGTGCATGTCATACATGTTGTGTTGCGGGCATGTGGTACTATGTATGTGCATTGTGTAGTCGTGGTATTGTGACGTGTATTCGTTGTGTTGTACTCTTTGTACGTATATGTATTGTGTTGTACATCGGGTGTAGGTGTATGTATTGTCTAGTGGTGTACACTGGATGTAGGTGTATGTATTGTGTACACTAGGTGTATGTGTATGTGTTGTATGTCAGGTGTAGGTGCATGTATTACATGGTGTTGTATACCATGTGTGGTTGTATGTGTGTGATGCACACTATGTGTATGTGCACATGGTTGAGGAGAATTCACTGGGTGTTTGTCATGTGTGGAAATTAATCTAGAGTGTGTACAGAATAAGGACAAAGGTAGAAGCTAAGGATTGATTAAATGATAAGTATCAGTATTTTATTTTAGTTTTATTATGCATGTGATTTATGATTTTGGTTTATGATGGTTACATGTGATTTAGGATTTGATAGATCATGGTTGTGTTTTTATCTAAACTGATGTGATAAGTTTATACATGATGATTTGGTCAAATATGCTAGTTTGACTTGTTGTGACATGAAGCGAACAAAATTGCAAGTGTACCTTGTTGATGGGCCATGAATGAGGTATGATTTGAATTTATTTCAATTTATTTTGAATCTAATGGAAATTATGTGATTGTTACACAAAAACATGAAATGCCAGGTTGGGTGGTCGAAACTGACGACAAGCATTAGCAGCAACAACAAAAGGAATTCGAACAAGCAACAGTATGCTAGTAAAGCATTCAAGATCAGGGCCATTGTGGGACATTGGTACCCAATAGTGTCCATTGATTTCCATGAGCATGCTATGACTAGTATGATGGTTTTAAGGCATGGATATGCCTTGGTTTCTAGGCCTTTCGATGCGAGGAAACCTTGCTGAGGAATGGATTTCTTGGGATGGGGATGCTAGCGGAACTTGGAAGGTGTGTGATTGCACAGGAGGGGGTGACCGATTGCCTGACGGACTATGTAGCAGAGAAGGGAAGGTTGGGGATATATTCTTTTTGGTCATTAGCATTTCCAGATGGAATCAAATGCACATTGGGAGTGTTACATGGAACAATGATCTGGTAATTGTTCACTAAGAGGAAAAATATCGCAGGATTATAGCGTTGGACATTGGATGTATATTTGACCTTCTAGTGGATTCTGGACTTCCTGGGAAGGAGGTGAATCCTAGTTTTACTTTTGTTGAAGAATCTAGGGAAATGTAGGTTAATGGGATTCTTCTTTCCATGATAACCATTTGTGAGCCATTTTTAACTTTTTCTTATTATCACAATATTCTCTTGATATTATTAGAGTGCGTTTTCTTAGTTCATCAAATAGCTACAAAAACAAAAGAGACAAGGACACAAGATGTTGGCTTTCTGCCAGGGCCAAAACCTCTCACTCTTTGAGAGGAAAACCCGCACAATATTTTTCTTATAGAGATTCCAATTGAAAAATACCAAGACCATGACCCTTGACCTATTTGGCCACTCCATGACCAAGACACCAATCCTCTTCTTTATCATTGTTGAGTCATCATCTCTGCTCCAATACCGAGGCCATCACTGCTGCACCACTAGGATTATTACTATCGCACCATCATCAAGATCTTCATCATAACAATTAGATATGTATTGTTGCCTTGACACTGAACTCTTCACCACATTAATACTACACATTGTAGGTGCAACGAATTGTTATCTTACTGCACCAAGATAGAGGTATATTTCATTGTTCCATTACCAAGTCTACAAAAGGAGGTGGCACTACAGGATCTTCATATCTATAAGTTTTACGAGACCTCAGAGAGGCTTTGCTTACTATAATGATACCATAGCTAGGGATTTGAATGATGGTGCTAAAGGTTTGATCTCATCACTCTTCTCCATCTGAATCTGAGTTCTCTTATTGTTTCATTTCTCTGATATTGATCTTCTTTCCACACAAAGCACAAAGATATCACTAAAATTTCCTTTGTATCTTATCATCGAAACTTAAGAAAAATCTGAACTATATACTGTAACATGACACCCTGAGAAAAATCCTCCAATACAAATATTTGATTACTGTATCTTTTACTGAAATAACCCAAGCTTGATGATTGTGATGTTTTACCAAAATCTCAAGGGTTGCAAGGAGCTGTGACTGTAATCATCCACTGTAATTATCCACTGAAGTTGCAGAGGTATCCGATATCTTTGCACTGCCCTTTTGTGAAGATCATGTCCATGTATTTATAATAATATGTCCTCCATAAATTAGCCGACATGATCCAACGAAGAGGTGTGTCTTTTTAAATGTAAGCTGACATGGAGGTCTTTATATTTACTTGAAGCTGACATGAAGATGAGGATTGCGTTTGTCATTTGGAGGTCTATTTAGACATAGACATAGACACACGTACATTTTTCATATGCTCAAGAAGAGCTTCTTCATATGACATTGACTCTTTCACTCAATAATACATCCTAAGGCTCTTAATGGGAGCCACTAATAAATAAATATCTTGCTCATGAAACCCATGTATCAAGGCAAAAATAATTTTATTTCTTTTATTTCATCATTTACAAAGATCATGTCATTATGAAGACCGAACCTAGTTACACATTATTCAACACTCCCTCTTAACTAGGGATGTATTCATAATGGTATTTGGTCATTCTTAATCTAAATAATTTCTCATAAGAAGAATCAGATTGATAACCCAACTGTGTAGAATCATAGTAACCAATATTGTTTCCACAGCAAGGCCTTGACTGACAGCTCTATCTCTCATCAGATCAAAGCACAATGTTGGCGAGACCAATGACTATAGACAACTTCATCATTGTCTCTCAAGGTTCATACCCACCAGGGTGTTCACTTAGTATGACCTTCTAGTACTATTCTTATATTGGGTTCCCATCCCTCAAAGAATATTGGTCCTCTTGCCTACTCTTATCTTGGATGCCCTACACATCCCCAAAGAGCATCGGATGCCAGATGATTACCCAATCCTCCATTCTTTCTTCCCAAATGAAGACAAGAATGTTGTGTCTATCTCTCCCTCTCAACTAGGGAAGATACGCCCATTCCTGTTAAGGAATGTACCCAAGTTCCCTCTGACCATGAACTTGCCCAAGCTCCCTCTCAATTAGGGACTTGTCAGAGCACCCTTTTAACTAGGGACTCTCCTTTTCATCATAAACTTGTTCTTTGTGGGTCCTTCAGCTGCTTGATCAACTTCTTTCCTTGATTTCATGAAATTTAGTCAATATTATTCCTTGTAGGGCATTATCCATCCATCACTTTCCTTCTTGGTTCGTCGTGTCATTCCTTTCTTCATGGAAAGTGGCCTTCTTGATACATATTTGGAACCTTCATCATATGGCTACTTCTTCCACCACATGAATTCTAGTTGTACTTGTACTACAACTCTAGTGCCAGTATTCCTGCATGAACCCATCCAGATATTATTCAAGAAATCAAAACATAACATTAAATCAAATTCTACCTTTCGAGATGGCTCTTCATCATGACATCTTCCTGTAGGTATTAGCATCATGCATACATGTTGACACATCTCCCAAATATATCCATTGTCAAGTGTATTCATTTTTTAAATTAGAGCCTTCATGTCTTTCTGGGGGATTTCCTAGTCAAGTCTTCTTGGTCTTTTGGATGTTGATTGCCTTCATTAGGGTTGCATGTCTTACGATCTCTTCCTTCCTCACGCATTCCATTCCCAAGAGCTTTCAATCAGAGTTTCTTCATTGTAGTCAACCACCTCATACTTCATATAGGACATATTATGTTGATTTCATCTAGCATGACTTATGCCTTCCTGCGTTCTTTCAGAGGAGGAGATCCTTTTTTCTTGATCATGCTTCTCAATATAGAATTAATGATCCATGCTACCTGCAACCATATGACATGACATTATAATATTAAATACAAGCATGCATGCCTCATTTTACCCTTATGTCATCTAGGTTGCTTCCAACAACTTGCTTGATTGAAAAGATATTCAATCCCTTGATCTGCTTCATTTTTCATGTCGTTCTACCATCATCTCATGAATTCCATAAGTTGGATTTCCTGATGAAACACTTGTTTCCTTACTAGATTAGTGAACCTTCTAATGAGCATTCATTCAGAGAATATTGAGGATCTTGCATATCCCCATCTGGAAAATGTTTCCTTTGTGACTTGATTTATGACCAGCCTTGTCCTGGATGACTTCTTTCTTTCCTGCAATGTCCAATGAGGTTCCCAAGAGCTATATCCTTCATGTTTCCCATGGTGATGTCACAAGCTCTTGTTTCTAATTCTTTCATGATGCCATGATGCATCTTATTATCATGGTCATATCTATAACAAAATATTTAGGAACTTATGATAGGACTCTTTTGTGAGGGATACAATTTCACACATAGTAGAGATCTATTAATCCCTCTTTCCTTGGCCCTTTTCTTTAGTTTCCTCCATCTTTCTGGTGATATGAGATTTCTTTTCATAATCTTTTCATAGTAGTGTTTTATCTTTTTTGAGGACCAAACTTCCCTTTCCTTTCTGCAAATTTTTGAGTCTTTCAACCTTCAACACTTTTACCCTCAACTTGTCTTTTTCTATCAAGCATAGAGACCATAAGTTCTCAAATGAGGCCACCTTCTTGTTATTTCTTATCAGTTGGAACAATGATGATTATCTTCTTATCATCTCTTCCAAATCTCTCAATTGAGATCTCATGAAGATATTCCTTCATTCTTTGATACCTTCAATCTAAGTGATATGACCTTCATTGCATTCAAGATAGCATATCTTCTATCATTTCATATATCTCTTTTATGTCTCCTCTCCTGCTACATAGGGATGGGAGGACCTTTCACTGATTTCATAAGAATCATATGAGTCCCTTGATCCTTTTCCATGCATTCAAACAATGCTCGACCTTCAGAGACTTTTCCATAGATACAAATGACTTCTCTTTCGGAGACTATATATGTCCTCCTTTCTTATGCAAGGAATTTAGATGACCCAACCGATTTATAGATCTCCTTTCAAACACAAAGTCATTTAACTAAACTTGATTATAGAATGAAAAATACTTACTTGACAAGTGAAGATGAACTCTTCTACTTGATCACTTTGAAGAAGATGTATTAGGGCTTCTTCTTGGATGATTTTCTTTCAAATGAAAAAGCCTTTCTTCAATAGAAAAGGTTTCTCCTTTTGATGCAGATGATTTTCTACTTCCTCGGATGATCTTCTTCTAGGGCAAGGAGCTCATCCTTTCTTGAAGATGACCATGCCTTCTCACCTTCAATATGATTTTCCTTCTTTTGTAGTGTAGATCAGGGCTGCTTCTAGGGTTTCGACTTTCTCCAAGATTATGTTATCTGTGTTTTTTAGGTCCTTTGAGCTACCTTGATTTATAGACAACTTGATGAGGCTCTTGATGGCCTTTTGATGATGATTGTGGAAACAAAAATTCTTTTTGTTGTAGACTGCTTCTTCGTTCTAAGGTTTGATCAAAATCAGGGTTTGATTCTTCAATGTATATCTTGATCCTTTTCTTTGATATCCTTCAACTTGCTTTGATGCCCTTCTTGAAACTTGATCCTTGAATGTATCTTTTCTACCCTTCCCTTGACTGCAGCACCTTAGCTCTGATTCCATGTTGAAGAATCTATGGAAATGTAGGTTAATGATATTCTTCTTTCCATGATAATTATTGCAGGTGGGAACACCCTAGGGTCTTGGGTTGAAAACCCAACAGAGCGGAGGGAAAATAGCAGCAAGAAATGCTCAGACAAAAAATCTAAATGCTTATATGTTATGAATCCAGATCACAAAAAGATAGAAAAGATGGATCAACGCCTTATAAATCAGCCTCTTTGAGGGGGAAACCTCCTTTACATTACACAAATGAACAATTATTGGATGATACAAATTACAAGACCTCATTTCTATATATAGGAGTCTAAGAGGGCATAATATAATCAAAGCCGACATAAAAATAATAATGTAAGGGCACAACAATAACAATAGTGGGCTGCTATGGGGCACAATAATAACAATATGGGGACTACATGGGCACAAAAATATAATAAGGGGGTTGCACTAATAACAATAAGGGGTTACACTAGTAGTATAGGGACCTAACATGCCCCTCCTCCAAAAAGTGTTGCCTCAATGCCTTGAGTAGTTCTGGATGCTTCTGTATAAAATTCTCATCCTCCCATGTGGAATCTTCAATGGGTAAGTTCTTCCACTTGATGAGATACTTTGAAATTGATCAATTTTGTAGCTGTCACGTTCTTGTTTTCGTGACCGTTTCAGGTTCCAATATAACTTTTCTTTCCTTGTCAAGTTCTGACAATATTGTTTGAATTGGGAGCTTGTCACCTATAACCTTCTTTAAGAACGAAACATGGAAAACTAGGGGCACTCGGGAAGATGTGGGAAGCTACAATTTATATGCCATAATACCAAATTTTTGCAGCACCTTGTAAGCACAATAGTATTTTGGTGATAATTTATTATCCTTCTTAGCTTTCTTGAGGGACATTTGTTTGTATGATTGTATTCATAAAATACCCAATCGCCTACATCAAAACTTCTTTCACTGTGATGTTGATCTGCCTGTTATTCCATTTGATTCTACACCAAATGGGGTTATCCTTTAAAAGTTGGAGAACTTGTTGTTGATGATCGATGTGATCTTTCACTGCTTGAACCTTTTTCTTCTTGATATGTCCTTCTATCTTGAGAGTTTGAGGAGTGGTAATTCTTGCCAATGCATTACAAGATATGATCGGATTCATTTCTTGATGCTCAATGTGATCTTTCACTTCTTGAAACTTTTTCTTCTTGATATGTCCTTCTATATTGAGAGTTTGAGGAGTAGTAATTATTGCCAATGCATTACAAGATATGGTCAGATTCATTTCTTGATGCTCGATGTGATCTTTCACTCCTTGAACCTTTTTCTTCTTGATATGTCCTTCTATCTTGAGAGTTTGACGAGTGGTAATTCTTATCAATGCTTTACAAGATATGGTTGGATTCATTTATTCTTTCTCTAGGGTTGGTTCCTAGTGTATATCCTCTTCATTTTACATCTCTTGATCCTTTTCTTCCTCCTCTTCATAATCTATGTAAAATAATTTCTTCTCAAAACACTTATGACCTTTCGTGTATTTGCTATTACAACTGTAACAAAGCCCATTTTCTCTTTTTTCTTCCAATTGTTGTGGTGTAAACCTTGTAGGTTGTGGAAGGCTAGGAGAAAAAACACTTCCATATTTATTGTTGTGAGTGGTATGATTCCTTGTTTCCATAATTCCACTTTCAATTTTTCCTGCCAACCTTAATGCCTTCTCCAATGAATCAGGTTCCCAAAGACGAACATCATGTTGAATGTTATCCTTAAAAGTCCCTATGAAGACATCAATCCTTTGCTTCTCTGGAACATCATTTACCCTTATATTCAATTTTTTTAAGTCCTCAATGTTCTCTTCAATTGAACCCTTTTGTTTGAGATTTATCAATTGGCTTAAGAAGGTGTTTCTCTTTGTATCATCATAATGTGCTATCATTTCCTCCGTGAAAATTAACCACATGACAAGTGGTTTATGAGAAAAAATCCCTTCATACCATAAAAATTGATTTAGTATAAATATAAAGATGAAATACGTACCTTTTGTAATAGTTGCACCTCATGTAGATCAAAATATTGCTCCATCTGTAGTATCCAATTCATTGGATCCTTGTCGTCAAACTTCCTCATATCACTTTTTCTTGATTTTAGGAGCTCGGTCATGAAACGACTATAACTCTGTAATTTTAGATCTTAAAGTTCTAAAATTGCGTCTTGTGATAGCCCATTGATTCCTCTTTCTAACCCTGCAAATTTAATCACAATTCGATTCCTGAAGAAAGAGTTATTCCCAATCGCCCACAACGACCTAATTATAGACTGGTTCAGTAGAGAGAACTTGTACGACGTGATACGCGTCACTATTTCGACCTTAGGTTTGGAAACTGATACCCAACAAACTACAATTCGTCTGTCTTCTGTCACTTTTTACTAAATTTGAATCAGATGCTTAGAGAGAGAGAGAGTTATGATGATTTTCCCCAGGTCACCTATTTGGGATGTAATTTGGGATCCTACAGAAACCCTAAATGTCTTGGACTATATCTCCAAAAATATAGTGAAAGAAGATCTGAAATTCAAGCTCGAACTTCACCAAGTTTTTGGCTCAAACTTCTTAGAAAAGTAATTATAGTGAAAATTCCACAATGACTTGTTTGAGATGAAACTCTGGAGCTTGCAAAAACCCTAAATTCCTTAGATCAGATCTCCAAAAATACAGCGAGACAAGATCTGAAATTCGGACCCAAGGTTCAGCGAGATTTCTTCTCAAATGGATTTTTGTTTTAGCTTATGAAACGTCACAGAAAAATGTCACGATGACCTGTTTGGAGCAGCAAAACCCTAGAATCTAAAGCTCTGATACCAAATGTTATGAAACGAGCTCACAAAAATATAGAAAAGATAGATCAACGCCTTAGAAATCAGCTTCTTTGAGGGGTAAACCTCCTTTACATTACACAAATGAACAATTCTTGGACGATACAAATGACAAGGCCTCCTTTCTCTATATAGGAGTCTAAGGGGTCATAATATAATCATAACCGAAATAAAAATAATAATGTAAGGACACAACAATAACAATAGTGAGCTTTTATGGGGCACAATAATAAAAATATGGGGACTACATGGGCACAACAATATAATAAGGGGCTTGCACTAATAACAATAAGGGGTTACACTAGTAGTATAGGGACCTAACATTATACTACTGAACTGGGAAGAAGTGACCTTACCCGGAGGTCCTACATTTGGGTAGATCCCGCAGGGTTCAAACCCTATGCTTCCTCTGATGCCTTTGAAACCTATAAATTATCCAAGAAAAGCATATACAACAGCAGTAACATAAAGCATATTCATGATATATACGTTAGATCATATAAGAAAATGAACGATTATACATTAATATAAGATTTATAAAAAAATCACAACATGTATCAATGCATAAACACGATAAATATCAGGAACATAACAACATTTCTTTATTAATGTAAGTTATAAGAAAGGTGGAAAACTACAACCTGAGTCTTCCTCCATCTCCAAGTGGAATCCTCTTCTGGATCTGTCTTGTCCCAGCCTCAGTAATCTTCCTCCATCAACATACACAAGGATATCTGTTATATACCTAGGGGGGTAATATGGGGTATCGAGGGAGGTACCCAAGGTAATAATGTAATAATGGGATGGGCCATAGTAATAAATAAGGTGGCTAACCCATGTCATGTAAGGGACCACAAGTAGTTAATAATAATGTAAGGGGCCCATGGTATTAGTTGATGGTATGAGGAAACCATGGTAATGATGCATGGTATTGTATGTATGAGGCCTATATAGAGGCTAGAGACTCCACATGGAGGATATGAAGAGAAGTATTCTTGTATGAACAAGCATATGGCTTGTGGAGTATTCTCCTTCCTTAAGGAGTGAATGTATGGTGTTGCCCTACCTTAAGGGTTTGATAATAAAGAAGCATTTCTATCTATTTAGATCTTTTTATTCTTGGATTTATTAATATTTTCATATATTCTTGGGTTAGATCCACACCAAGTGGTATCAGAGCACTTTCTTGGGCACAAAAGTGGAGAATTTTTTTTTTACTTTTTGTAGGATTTCGGGGGCATCGAGTTTGCAGATCAGATTTGTATATTTTGGTGCAAGATCTACAAAATCTAATTATAGATCTGGATTCTATGTGAAAAAATACCCGATTTCAAAAAAAAAAATCGGCTGAATCGGAGTCCGGATGAAGGAGATATCGCTGATTTAAAAATCAGTGGGTTTGCAGATAATTTTTCAGGGCAGCGAGTTTGTGGTGCAGATCTGGACGTCCTGGTGCAAGATATGCAAAATCTAATTGTAGATATGGATTATTTGTGGAAAAATACCCAAATTCAAAAAAAAAAATCAGTTGAATCGGAGTCCGGATGAGGGAGATATCGCTGATTTAAAATCAGCTCTTTTTTGCAGAAATTTTGGGTGACGACGGGAAAATAGCAGCGCAAATATGAAATTCCAGTGTCTGGATCAGGATTTCTATCACATGGGTAGATGCAGAATGATTGTTCCATTTCTAAAAATAGGTCATAATTGGGATTCTGGGCAATATTGACTAAACTGTGACAATTTCAAATTTTAGCCAAGTAAGTAAATTTTTTCAAACCTTCATGGCTTCTAGCAAGGAATTTTTTACAGGGAATGATAGTGGTATGACTATTGAAGAACTCATAAAGGGAAACAAGCGTATATATGGGACACTTTGGAGGGATTCAGTGTGGTTTATTCTTCAAGATGAGGCTGCCAAATGGTGGTACTTACTTGACAAGAAGCAGTTGACCAAACTTTTAGATGTAGAATTTGAACGAGTCCTTTTAGACAAATGGTCTCGGGCTAAGAAAAAGGAGAAGGAGACACATAAGGGGTTAATTCCTACTGGTATGTCCTTATTACAGATTCATGGATTGCTTCAGAAAGAGAAGATCATTGTTTCTATCAATCCTAATTGTAAGCATAATTTTATCAGTGTTAATTTGGCAAAAAAATTGCAAGTCTCAGCAAAACAAATTGAACATACACAGATTGATAATGAGGATGTTCAAGTGTACAAGGATTTGAAGATTTCTATGGATAAATATGTGTTGCATAGTGATTTTTATGCTTCAGAGATGGATACTATGGATGTTGTTTTGGGATATCCTTGGATGGAATACGTGGGTACTATCAATATTAATGTACAGAAGAAATTCCTGAAGCTATGGTATAAAAAGAAGAAAATTACATTACAGGATATTTCCATCCATAAACAGGTAGAGCACATGGAGGCTGAAGCAGAAGATGTTCAAGGGACTGACATATCAGATGATGACCCTTTGATGATCGACAATCAAACACAAACAGAGGCTGCAGAGGGAAAGGTTACAGGTGATGATACATTAGAGGAGGGCTCAGTGGTTGAAGTCATATTGAAAAAGAAGACACCACAATAGGCACCACAGCAGGGGGAAGTCAAGCAAAAGCCATCGTGGGTTAAAACTTCAACATATCATCACCCACATCACCCCGCAAGACAACCATCAAGATGGCAACCAAAGAGTCACATGACGGATACCAAGGAGAGACGATCCACCTGCTACACCTCAACACAGAAGAGCGGCCACGGTCAACTTCCATCTCAAGCGAGCGAGGCACCGGCGAGATCAAGGGTTCACCT
>APFE031348554.1:49898-60679 GCA_000404065.3 Pinus taeda
GGGGTACCGAGAGAGGTACCCAAGGTAATAATATAATAATGGGATGGGCCATAGTAATAAATAAGGTGGTTAACCCATATCATGTAAGGGACCACAAGTAGTTAATCATAATGTAAGGGGCCCATGGTATTAGTTGATGGTATGAGTAAACCATGGTATTGATGCATGGTATTGTATGTATGAGGCCTATATAGAGGCTAGAGACTCCACATGGATGAATATGAAGAGAAGTATTCTTGTATGAACAGGCATATGGCTTGTGGAGTATCTCCTTCCTTAAGGAGTGAATGTATGGTGTTTCCCTACCTTAAGGGTTTGATAATAAAGAAGCATTTCTATCTATTTAGATATTGTTATTCTTGGGTTTATTAATATTTTCATATATTCTTGGGTTAGATCCACAACAATATCACAAGAGGGATGAAGGATATCTTAAAAGAGGAAACAAGAGTTTCCTAAAGCTTGGGGAGTGCAGGAGGCACAGGGATTTCTTCAGACTCGATAAGGGATTAATCAACTATAATATCAATATCTCGTCTCTTCTCCCCTTAGGCCTTCCCATGGAGGTTTATTTATACTTCTCCAAATTAGTTTTTTTTTTAGTTGGGAAACAGTTGGGCCACTACCTATAGTAGGTAAGTAACATGTCAAACTCGTAAACTCTACCTGAAATTAAGGAGATTTATTATTTTTAACTATTTTAACACATATACAAGGATTGGGTATATGTTGACCCACGTGTACATGCTTTTAACACAATGAAAAGTAGCGTATAGGAAATAAAACATTGTTTTTTAGATTTTGGACCAAGTCTGGAAAGGAAGGGTTTCCCTAGGCCATAACCAGATCATCAAATCTACCAAGAGTGGTAAATGGTGCTATAATAAATTCCCCCTAATATCTGAGGTCATAAGGGATACATGATGGCCAAAATGTATTAAGTGTATAGAAGGAATCATGCTGAGACCGAGGAGAAGTTCACCAAAATTCAGCCTGCCAAACCAGTGAAAGATCAAAAATAAATTGTTGTTTGAGGCGGCATACCCATGCTCAGAGATAGTAAGGCATGTCCACATGTCAAGTACAAAAGTGGATCCAATGTGCATATAAGTATAAAGGAACTGAAGATACGTAATGGATCACCTGACCATATCCAAGTAAGTACATGTTTGAATATCTCATATAAATAACTCAACAATGATGCTGAAGTATGAAGCTGGTCACTGAAGTCATAAAGCTGATCCAAAAATTACAAAGTCAAATGGTGGAATAAATGGTACTACACTGCAACTCGGGTGCAAACATATAGGATGTCGTTGTAAGGAACTGCAACATATAAGGTGGATGGTGTCAACTAGCAGCAACAAGAGCAACTGACAAGTGAACCAAGAAATGTTGATGCAAACTTGAGGCCTTCATCGACCGCCGATACATTTCTACACAATGGGAATAAATGATTTGAAGTTGACCATGTGAGAAATTGTTTGATTACTGGTCATTGATGTGTATCGTTAACAAACGTGAAACTACTCACCAATAATGATGATGAGAGCCAAGGTACCCAATACAATCTAACAAGTACAAAAAAATGAGTTGTAATTGAACACTTGGAATAATCTATAAATCAGGAGACAATGATGTTTTCCCACCGTCGATAGTGAAGGAGTATGCCACTAATGACTGCAAACCGTAAGGTACTTCCAAATTGACTTTAGATCTTGTTCCTATATAAATGAGCTAAAGTCTATGGGAAAATATCTACTAGAAGGAAGGCATTAAAGCATCCTTCATCAATCTAGTGCGATTGTAACCCACAGGCCAATAATGTGGAAGGAATCGAACGAATAAATATGTAGTAACCCAACCGAAGCATGTTTCCGGTGTACACAAGATGTAGATAGTGCACGATAGAAAACCTTTGAACCAACCAATAATGAAAGCTAACACAAAGGTGAGAAAACCACCAATAGGGTCAAATGGAAACCAAGGCACTACACGAATCCCAATGTGTGATAATGAAAGCTGGTGTCAAACACAAGGGAAACCACTCAATCAAAGACCCATGATACTGATCAATGCTGAGTGGCCTATCAATAATGAAAATAGGGCCAGGGTGCGGCTCTAGATCTTCTCTCAGAGAAATTTGTCGTAATTGATAAAAGAAAGACTCGCCAGCAAGAAGTCAATGGAGACCTTCTCAAACCGGCATGAACAAAGGACCAAATAGTTGATGTGATAATGAACATGACTCTGACAACTAGGGATGGCCAATTGAAAAATAGGTCAAGATACATTGCAGAGAGGCCGACTCAGGTTTACTTCCCTTGAAAAGAAGCACGACTCAACTGTGACTACATGGCAGCATATGATAAGTTTGTATAAGTTTGTCATGCAAAAGGCACAAGAAAACTCTCCATATGATTGGAAAAGATAACCAATCGGAGGAGAATTGAATCAATAACAAGGTTAAGGGTCTCCTATGTAAAACTAAAGCCCATCCCAATGGAGGAAAGACTTACTTTTTGAGTGATTTGTTCAAGGGCGACACAACTGACTCGAGTTTCCATCAAATATGGAAATAATGTCTAATTCCCGCTTTTTTGGGGATATATAATTTTTTTGTCTTTTTCATATTTATGAAGCCTAAAAAAGAATGAAAGAATGTTATAGTATAGTGGAAAGAACAAGTGTCGAAAAATCAGATGCTCTAGTTCGTGGGAGGGGAACATTCCTATGCTCAATGCAAGGTGGTGAAACTAGTCGGTGACACTGAAAGGAATGTTATTTCCACGGGTAAAAGAGAATGTCAAGTTGTAGAGGCTAAGTAATTGCAAGGTTGATTTCGCAGAAGACATAGTCAAAAGGTGGCTTAAACACGAGTCCAAGTGAAGTCGGATCAAGGCCAAAATGTGCACATGGTCAACATGCATTGCAGCAGTACAACTCAACACAAAGGAGCCTCTAGGGTATAAAGCCAAAAAATAGCGAAGAAGAAAGAGAATGAGTCTCCAATGCACAAGTCATGGTGGGACTAAAAAGAGCTCCCTAGCCTACTCAATATAGCAGCATGGGAAACATATGTCAACGAGGATCTAACTAATATGCACATGTAAAGGTTGTTCTACCATCATATCATGATTTTATAAGTCGGCGAGTGAAAATGGTTTGTGAATCAAGACATGATGGGGTCGACCCTATGGCAAAAAATATCGCAGTATGGAGGCTAGTATGCAAAATGTAGCGGAAAGTGATATTCCCTAACCTATATGCCAGTAAGAAAGAGATACCTACCATGACGGGTCTGTAGTCATCGAACCGAAGCAATTTCTCAAGTCTCCAAAATATTCTGTAAAAAAAACCCATTCCCAACACTCCAAAAGGTCAAAAATTCCATAAGATAAAAATCAACTTTAGAAAAAATCATTTTCATTTTTCAACCTATATAAGGACTTTTGGACTCACAATTTTTTCATTTGTGTTTTGATCAAGGAGCAATGCAGAAAAACTCAAGCAAGCTTCCTCTGCCAAATTCAACTGTTCAAATTGCTTCAAATCTTCCAGGTAATCCTCTAATCATACTTGTTATAATCTTTTATGCTTTTCAGATGTTTTTTCATAAATTTGACCGTAGGAAATTATCTTTAAAATTTCAACTCTGCATACACACTAGTTGGATACAGGCAACCCGCGTATACAAAGGCCCTATATGCGACTGTGTAAAAAGAGAACTCGCATGTGAGCAAGTTTAAAATTTCAAACATGAATTTAATGATATGAAACATCTTTTCTTATAGGATGACAATTACCTAGCATGAAAGAGAGCACAGTGCCATTGATAACCAAGTGATGGAGGATCAAAACACATTGAATGCTTTGAGAGGATGTGGTTTGTTAAAATTCTTCAAAATGCCAAACATAAAGGTGAATACTCGATTGCTTGAGTTGTTGATTCACTACTAGAGTGCATAAGAAGATGCATTCGTGATTGATCAGATTCCCCTGAGGATTGAGATAGAAGACATTTATTTCATTACAGGTCTTTCCCAAAGGGGGGAGAGACTACACTCAACTGGCAGGACGAGAGGTAGTCTTAGTGTAAAATACTACGTCCGTATATACTATCTTGGAAACCGTGAAAAGGTCGGAAGTCAGATTCCAATCAAGTATGTAGAGAGTTTATCAGTGAGAATCCTACTATTTACCATAGCCAAGGTAAATGGTTCTGTTGCTCTACATCAGGCTTCACGTGTTTCCATGAGCTTAACAGTGGATTGCCTCACTACTGCCTTTGATTGGTGTCACCTATGCTAACCAACATGAAGAAACAACTCACTTCCATCCAGAAGGGTTAGATAAAGAATTTCGGATACGAAACTATCTTATGTTCCTTCTTTTTTTAGAGAGTACCTGGGCTTTTTCCCAAGGTATTTTCTACCATCAGTAGCCCGAGAGATCCACGGATTGGAAAATGGGTTGACTTGATGAAATGCCTAGGGGGCAGTGAGGTCCCAAGGATGACTTTTGATGACAAGTTTTTCCTTTGGTGGGATCAACAGGTCATTGTAGTCGAAGACTACCCCTATGCCGGAATGGATTTCCATGGAGATCTAAATCTAGTATTGCCACTAGGTGCAACATGGGGTGCCATAGGTATAAATGATTTTTTGATTTTTTAATTTTAAGATTTTTTTGGATTTTCAATATAAATGAATTAAAAATCTTTTTGATGAGACAAGACACTTACAAAATTATTGATCATGTTTTAGATGTGGGATCGGTGAGACCTGATGGACTTCCTCGACATAGGCGTCGTGGAAGAGATGTCGAAGGGGCCGCAGCTGAGACTGAGAGAGTCCTCCATGAAGTCCAAAGAAACTTGGTGAGACTAACTCACCAGGTACCCATGGGGGCCATGGAGGACCTACCAGAGGAGATGCAATGGTGCGTGGTGGGAGTACCATGGGACTGGGTACGACTATTTCGGCGGGTGGCTAATGCCGTCATTTTCTTCCTAGCTGCCCATCTTGAGAAGGATCGTTAGATAGATGATCAGATCTTTTTGTGATTAGACATGATGATGGGCATAAGCCCAAATTTTTTAGGGCATTTTGTCCCGATTTTTGTATATTATTTTGGAAACAAAAACTCTATCTATATACAAACGGTTTTATGATGATCATATATATAGATGATACTTTGATTATTTTTTATGTTTTAATGTGATGAATGATTTATATGCCAATCTAATGCTTAATTAGCAATAGAATCTGCTAAGGAATTTTCTGATCGTGGAATGCAAACAAATGTGATGTAAACAAATGATCTTTGCAATAAGTGCACTCTCATAAATTGGCGATACAAATAAAGATCTCGTACCTGATAAATGTTATTAAGTTGAGATACCACCAGTTGTGAATCTAAATAAACTACTAACAAATCAATATCAAGAGATATTGCTTCAGATAGTAAATTAATAACAATAGTATATTCGACAACATGGTAAATTTTAGGGGCTAATTTTAGCCCAAGGGTGAAATTTAAGGGGTTTTTCATTTTAGAGGGGAAATTTTTTTATAAAACACCTATTTCATATATGTAGCCCAGCTTTTATTTAAATTTTTTTTTTTTTTTCATTTTAGCCCAAATAAAAGGGGCAGATAAACTAGGAAAAGACTCATTTGACCCGATTCGCTTGGTTTGGGAGGTTATATTCCATTATAATCGCCCGATTTTCTGCTTTGCAATGTTAAATTCGTTTGAAATCGCCCATTTTCTCGTTTGGGGTTTGGGAGGTGGTTTGGGAGGTTGTATTTGGTCCCAATAAATAAAAATATAAATAAAGTGGAGGTATGGTAAATAAATAAACATCTTTTTATACTTACTCCAAAGGTATGGTAAATAAATAAAAATATAAATAAACTAGAGGTATGGTAAATAAATAAAACTCTTTTTTTATTTAGTCCGTAACCCTCTTTCTATTTAACAAGGCTAAAAAAAAAGGTTTTATTTAAGTGAATCATATGGGCCAAACACCATATTTATAAAAGAGGTATGGTAAATTAATAAAAATATAAATAAACGAGAGATATGGTAAATAAATAAAACATTTTTTTATATTTACTCCATAAGTCACCTTATATTTAGGAACATTCAAAAAATGTGTTATATTTAGGTGAAGCCTATGGGCCAAATTATTATTAATACCATGCAAAAAAATTATTAATCCTAATATTAGTATTAATAAAAATAAAGATGGCACATGGTATTGACCCATGGTATTCATGTGGAATGTAGCCTATTTAAAGAGGGAATTAAACCAGCATAGATCCATCTTTACTCTGGATCTACTAAGCCCCGAGAGGGATCAAATATCGTGATATGCAAACTAGCATAGAGTGAAAAAATATTTGATACCCCTCGGGGCTTGGTAGATCAAGAGTAAAAATGGATCTTGTAATTTAATGTCACTTAAATATTTTAACTTTGTTAAAATAAAAAATAAAATAGAAGTCAATTATTGATTTTATTAATTTTTATAAATTACTAATAATAGTTTTTAAGCTCCAGGTTTATGATAACCCATGCTATTGACCCATGGTAATACTATGGTATTCATGTGAGCATAGACTATTTAAAGGGGAAATTCCATCAGCATAGATCCATCTTACTTCCAAGTTTACCAAGCGCTGAGAGGGATAAATAGATTTCATCCCTCTAAGAGTGGTAGATGTGGAGTTAAGATGGATATAGGTTGGTTTTTATGATAATGAAGATATTTAATAGACTTAGGAAATTATATTGTAAAAAACATCTTAAGGTGAATGGTTAAAGCTACATTTAGTCACTTCACAAAATTTAGTAAAAAATACCAATATCTCCATTAATATTGGTTTTCTGATTTAACAAAAAAAAAATCAAAACACTGAAATCTTATCACTCTTTCTGCATTACCCTCGCAGAAGAGAGATAGTTGTTGCCTAGATTTCCCACCATTTTTCAAACGTTCTCAATATGATATCTTCATGAAAAATTTAAGGTATTTATGTTGGATTAGTTGTTTGAAAAATATGTTGGTTTGTACAACCTTTCATCTTCTATGTTATTCTTAGTTTGTCGTAATGATCTGTAGGGGTTGGGCCACAATATTGTCCTAAAACGCATAGATTTTGCACCAAAAATGAAATTAATCAACATGTTACAACATTGTTAAAAAATGCAAGACGTATAAGGTAGTGAATTATGGTAATAAGCAATTTAGATTGGGAGAGACGGAATTAAATTTTATTATTTAATTGAAGATTTCCAATTAAAATAATAATAAATCTACATTTATATATTTATATATTCATTGGAAGGCTTCTGACAATGGTTACTTCTTTCCATTAGATCCCCTTCAGCCTTTGGGATACCTACTACTTTCTTATATTATATAGTTGGGGCTTGCTACTTGTTGGCGTGTTGGGGTAAACAAACTTGATGTGCTTTTCTTTTTATCTCGCAGTTGGAGTCTATGGAATAAGAAATAGATTTTATAGCTTGAGAAAAGTGGTAGAGAAAAGATTAATATCTCTTACCTTGACAGAACTGGTGGTCAAGATCAATACGTACAAGAACTTTGTTGTGGAATATTATAAAAACTAATAGAAGGATATGAAAGAGTGTATAGTAAGAACCTTGACAAACACGGCCACTGAAACTTGCAACATTGTTTGTAGGAAGAGAAAATTATGTTTCTTTTTTCCAAACATGTATGTTAGTATATTATAGTTTAATTAATATGTTTTCCTATTATCATATACAGTTTCATACTTTAACAAAACATTCGCCAAGACTTCAAAATGTTTTATTATTCAGTGAAAGATTTTCCATGACTTTACAAGATAATATAATCTGGTGAGAGATTCGCCAAAAAAATTATATATACATATTACATTATGGATAAAATCGCCTCCCATTTTTCCTATGTATCATGGGGATTCACCCATTATTATACATATAAATTTAGGGTGGTTCTTAAAATTTTCCCTGTTCAGCAATATTATTTGAAGTGGAACCGATACATACTCCTCTTGAAACCATCAACTGGTCAGATGGATAATAAATCACCCAAGCCACGGAAGCAAGGTCTTGGGTGTGTCTACTGTGTATTTGTGAGGTATTTTTAAATTTTTCTTATTTTCACAATATTCTCTTGATATTATTAGAGTGTGTCTTCTTAGTTCATCAAATAGCTACGAAAACAAAAGAGATAAGGATACAAGATGTTGGCTTTCTGCCAGGGCAAAAACCTCTCACTCTTTGAGAGGAAAACCCACACAAAATTATTCTATAGATATTCCAATTGATGAATACCAAGACCATGACCATTGACCTATTAGGCCACTCCAAAACCAAGACACCAATCCTCTTCTTTATCACTGCTGAGATCATCATCTATGCTCCCATACCGAGACCATCACTACTGCACCATTGGGATCATTATTGTTGCACCATCATCAAGATCTTCATCATAACAACGACATATTTATTGTTGGCTTGACACTGAACTCTTCACCACATCGATACTACACATTATAGTTGCAACAAATTGTTATCGTATTGCACCAAGACAAAGGCATATTTCATTGTTCCATTACCAAGCCTATAATGGAGGTGGCACCACAAAATCTTCATATCTATTAGTTTTACGAGACCTCGAAGAGGCTTTTCTTACTGCAATGATACCATAGCTAGGGATCTGAATGACTATGCTAAAGGTTTGAGCTCATCATTATTCTCCATCTGAATCCAAGCTCTCTTACAATGTCACTGCTTCGAAGTTGATCTTCTTTCCACACAAAACGTAGAGATATCACTAAAATTTCCTTTGTATCTTATCATCGAAACTTAAGAAAAATCTGAACTGTATACTACAAGATGACACCCTGAAAAACCTCCTCCAATATAGAGATCTGATTACTGTATTCTTTACTGAAATAACCCAAGCTTGATGACTGTGTTGTTTTACCGAAATCTCAAGGATTACGAGGTATCGTGGCTGTAATCATCCACTATATTTATCCACCGAAGTTGCAGAGGTATCTAAGATCTCTGCACTACCCTTTTGCGAAGATCATGACCACATATATATAGTAATTCGTCCTTTGTAAATTAGCCAACATGATCCAATGAAGAGGTGTGTCTTTTTAACTGTAAGCCAACATGAAGGTGTTTATCTTTACTTGAAGTTGGCATGAAGATGAGGATAGTGCTTATCATTTGGAGGGCTATTTAGACATAGACATAGACACATATACATTTTTCATATGCTCAAGAAGAGATTCTTCATATGACATTGACCCTTTGACTCAATAATACATACTAAGGCTCTTAATGGGAGCCACTAAAAAATAAACCTCTTGCTCATGAAACCCATGTAGCAAGGCAAAAATAATTTTATTTCTTTTATTTCATCATTTACAAAGATCATGTCATTATGAAGATCGAACCTAGTTACACTTTCTTCAACAACTTTGAGGGTGGAGATGTTAGCCTCTGGATTCCCTTGTTGCGGATGCAAGCATCATATCCTTTTATTTGTTGGTTGAGAAAATGTGCATGTGTATATGTGTGTATTATTGTAAATATTGTATCGAGCTGGATTTATAAAGCTCCATAGACAGTATGATTATTTGCTGGGTGAAACAAATGTGTATGTGTGTATATGTGGTTATTATTGTAAATATCGTAATGAGTTGTGTTCTAAAGCTCCAGTGAACAGTATGTTTGTCATATTTTAGTAGATGGCCATTGTAAATACTGGAACAAGCTATGTTATAAAGCTCCATGGGTAGCATGTTTTGTTTTCAGTGGCCTTGTTGGTTATAGGTATCATTCAACACTAAGGATGGTGTTCCCCTAAGGTGGAGGGTTATGTAACAACCTTGGTTAAAAATCCATATAAAATATATACATAAGACCATGGTCATGGGACATGTATTCCAATATGAATGCTGGGCAAGTCATCCTAGTGTCGTTGTTCATTCGGTTTATTATGGCTAAGGAAATTGGAAAAGGCAATGGCAAAGGATTTGGAAAGGTAAAATGGCATTTTTGGCACATTTATTTATGAAGATAATGGAAATTAGGAGAAAATGAAGGTGAAAGTTCGCAGGTTGCATGTGAGGAGGAAATTGAAGGAAAATAAAGAAAATAGAAGCCTCAAAAGGATTATGAGAATCAATTGACAAGCTTTTTTTCATGCTTAGTCAGTGTAACCTTTTGTTAGTTTAGTTTTGGATCTCTCTCATTCTTCTCTCTCTCTCTCACTCTTGGACACTTAGAGTTTTCTTGGAGCACTCTTGGAGAGTGTGGCATACTTGGATGCTTGGGGTAAGAAGGCAAAGGAAGAGCAGGAAAGTGCAAGAGGACATTGGGATCAATAGCTACAGCTGGATTTCTTCGCAGGTATCAAGTTGCATGTATGGTTTCCTTGCTAGTTTTGGCATGCAAAGCTGTTAGGGTCCCACCCTAACCCCCTTATTCATGTCATGGGATCACGTCATAGTCAAGAGTCAATAAAGCCCATATTAATATTTGAAGTGGTTAACCCAGTTAGTTGCAAATAGGACCACAATTAGTTGTAAATGGGCGGTAGTATTAAATAAAGGTTAAATGGGCGGTAGTATTAGATAGATGGTATTAATAAAACCCACGGTATTGGCTCGTGGTATTGCATGTAGGAGTAATATATAAAGGATAGAGACTCCCTGCGAGGAGCATCGTGTCTTGTTTTGTAATCG
>APFE031348563.1:0-56400 GCA_000404065.3 Pinus taeda
AAATTTCATGAATTAGGCTAACTTTAGAAAGTTTATAAATTTCATCTCTTTAAAAATTCCATGAATCTAATCCCCGTGAATTATCAGCCTTAGGGATGAAATCAAATAAAATTACAACATAATTACAACAATAAAGAGTGAGCACTATTCCACTTCGCATCAACCCTAGTACACTGGAAATTCAATCGAGAAGATACTAACTTTTTGTCAACAAGTTTAAGGCATTTAGAGAAATCTTAAGGCACTAGCCATATCTAAAATCACTACAATTAATGTAGATTTTATTATCAGATAGTTTTGGACAACCTAAAATTTCACACACACACACACACACACACATAGACACAAACACACAAACACACACACACACACACAGACACACACAGACACACACACACATAGACAGACAGACAGACACACACACACACACACATATATACATGTGTGTGTGTATCTATACATACACACACACACACACACACACACATATACACATTCAGCTTAGCACAAACTGGTGCAATCCTCTAAGCTCTCGAAAAGCCTAGCTAGGTAAAACTAATAAAACCCCTAGTTCTAGCAAGGTACTCCAACATGTTAGAATCACCACCAACAGGTCCTTCTTTTCCTCATGTAAGTCTCTGTCTCTTCTCTCCCTTCTAAAGAAGTAAAACTAAGGGTTATCACCAATTCCTAATTTCAATGCCTCCTTATGGATCAAACGCTCTCCCTAGGCTTCAAAATTGCTGCAAGAAGCCCTAGTGCCTTAAGACATAGGGATAAAAAGTAAAAAGAATATTTTGAGAGAGAAACATATTAGTTCTTCTCCTATTATGTCACTAATCCAACTGTAATAAGGCATAAATGTAAGTTCATGATTGATTATAATAATTTTTCTCTTCTTTCTATATTTATATAAGAGGCTATATTGTTGCACGATTCAAGTTCGATAGTGATTAAATTTGATTGTAATTCATTTATTTCCATAAGGAATTTAAAAATTTATTAACTCATAATTTATGTTGATATATATTATAAATTAAATAAATTAAATTTACAAGTGTATGGCTAATATAAGTTTATAAAAAAATCTGTAACTCATCGGCTAAATTATTTTTCATAACTTTAAATATATTTAAAAGTTTTATCTTAAGGTGTTATTGACTCCAAATTCCTACCCTTGTATATCCCAGGTAAAGGCACCCCTTTCAATCAAAATCAAGTTGTCAAGTATTGTAACCCAACACTCTTCTTCATTTAATTTGCATCGACCTAGGTGTTATCACCAAAAAATGATCACCTACCCATTTCTAACTAGGTGGATCGAAATAAATCGTGTAGGATTAATTTTACCATAGTAAAATCACTTTCATTGTGGAAAATAATTTAGTAAACCACTTTTATTAAATTATTTTTCTGATTTAAATAAAAAACCCATGAGAATAATTATTAAATCATTATTTAAATAATTATTCCTTGTGACATTTGACTAAATCCCCTAGGAATAATTAAATAAATCACTATTTATTTAACATTCCTTATTTCCATTATTGGAATAATTGATAAATCACTATTTAATAGTTATTTCAATTTCACACCATTCTTAATCCTCACGAAATAATTAATAAATCATTTTATTTGTTAATTATTTCTAAATAAACATATTTAAGCATTTTAAATATCTTTTCCCTCTCCGATAAATATAATAAAGTATTCCAAGTAGTTAGATCTTGATTTAGTCAATAATAATCTGTTATTCTCCATTTTTGAGATTAACTCAATACTTTGTTATAAATAGGAGGATTTTTCATTCATTCTTCATCATGATCATTATCATCGTCACCATTATCATCGTCACCATTATCATCTCTTTTCTTTTGAGTTCCCATTTGAGTTCTCCACAATTGTGTGGGTTTTTCACATATTGAGAGAGAAGATTGTTTACTAAAGCATCAAGGACATCAAAGGACCCATCCCACATTGGGGGATTTGTAGACCCTTTTGTAGATCTCCTTCAACAGGTGTTTTTAATAAATACTTTATTCAATTAAAGTATTTCCATTTAGATTATTTCATTGGATATATTTAATGTTGATCTCTATTCCAGATCGTCTATATTTTTTTTGCAAGTTTTTCCATTTTTATTGCATATTTGAATCGTAAGTAGCCATCAAATTGTTGTTAGGGTCACTTGTCACAAGTGACTTAAGTGAAGTGCTTTTGGTACACCTTCCAAGAAATTTCACACTAACAAATGGCGACTCCACTGGTGTAATAACAACATTCTTGGGTGAATGAAGTTTTAATAAATTTCTGGGTTTCCTACAACTATTTTTAGCCTCTTAATTTCTATTTATAGTATTATTTCGCTTTTTGTCAAATTTTCGGATTTTGGTGGTTTTTTGGTTCTTTCTACGGGTCACAAGTACCAACCGAGCAGGAGACGACAAGATTTGTGTGAGATCTACTGACTGAGAGTTTCAAGAGAAAAAATGCACTTTTCAGCCCATGACCTGTGTTCCAAATCACACTATTTGACCCAAAAATTGTGTTTTCCGTTGTTCCAGGTCAATACCTGTGTTTTGGTATTTTTCCAGTTTTTTTTTTTTTTTTTTTTTTTGCAGAATTGCCGAGAGTGTTGTTTGCAGTATGGGTGGGTATTTCACCTCTGTTTTCAGTCTTCCCTAGGTCTGGATACACTTAATTTGTCTCTTTGAGAAAGGAAAAACGACCCTAGGTTTAGAGTACATCTCCACATTGTTAGGAAGAGATTTGTTGAGTGAGGAGTCTAGGGTTTCAACATTTTTAGTCACTGATTTTCAGATTCTGATCCATTACTTTTCAACAATTGTGGATATGTTTCTTTTACCTTTTCTCCCTTTAGAGTTCGGGTTTTCCCTTTTCCCCTTAGGATCCCCTTGAGAATCCTAGGTTTTAGAGCTTCACTCCTATCCTTTGCAACATTTTTCGCCTCTGATTTTTGTTGTTTGTCAGCACCATTCACAATAGATTAGTGCCTCTAGATCTCATTCCCTTGACATTAGATCATTTAGGCATTTTTATGTGTCTTTGAGTAGCTTGTTTTCCCTCTCTTCCTTAGCTTCTTGGTAACCCTTGTGGGTGAGGTTTTGTGTGCTTGATTGGATGTTTATTTTCTGTTATTCTCAAAATTTACAGTATTTCAATACTTTACTTTCAACAACACATGGAATCATAAAGAATGCTCAATTAACTCATCCACTTGACACATTATTTTCACATACTCATAGCCTAGGAAAATGTGATCTTGGTTAACACCACCAAGAAAAGACTTGAAACACTACACCTTAATAAATCAATACACATAGATTAAGCTCACTTAGGCACCAGGGCCAAACATTCTTTATAGTGTAAGTGTAAGATCAGTGGGATAGGCTTCCAATAATGTCCATCGATTACCAAGGGATGGACTACCCAGGATGGGGGTGCCAATGGAACTTGTAAGGTGAGTGACTGCATGAAAGGGGGTGACTAGGTTGCCTGAGGGACTGTGTAGCAAAGAAGGGAAGACAATGGATGAATTTGTTTTGGTCATTAGCATTTCCAAATGGAATCATATGCACATTGGAAGCGTGCCCTGAAAAAATGATTCAGTAACTGTTCACTAAGAGGACAAATGGCACAAGATTATAATGCTGGACATTGGATGCATATTTGTGTTTGCAGTGGAGGTGGACTTCTTGGGAAGGAGGTGAATCCTGGTATTACTTTGAGGGTGGAGGTGTGAGCCTCTAGATTCCCTTGTTGTAGATGCAGGCATCATATCCTTTTATTTGTTGGTTGAGAAAATGTGCATATGTGTGTATTATTGTAAATACTATATCGAACTGGATTTATAAAGCTCCATAGATAGTATGATTATTTTCTGGGTGAAGCAAATGTATTTTTGTATATGTGGTTATTATTGTAAATACCATAATGAGCTGTATTATAAAGCTCAAGTAAATGGTATGGTCTTCATGTTTCTGTAGTGGTCATTGTAAATAATGTAACGAGCTATGTTATAAAGCTCCATGGGAAGTATGTTTTGTTTTTGATAGTCTTGTTGGTTATAGGTGTCATTCAACACCAAGGACAATGTTCCCCTAAGGGGGAGGGTTCTGTAACAACTCTAGTAAAAAATCCATGTAAAAATATATAAGGTCATGGTTGATGGGACACATATTCCAAGCTAAGTGGTGGGAAAAACATCCTAGTGAGTGTTCATTTGGTTATTATGGCTAAGGAAATTGGCAAATACAATGGTAAAGGCTTTAGAAAGGCAAAATGGCATTTTGGCACATTTATTTATGAAAATAATGGAAATCAGGAGAAAAGGAAAGTGAAAGGTCATAGGTTGCATGTGAGGAGGAAGTTGAAGGAAAATAATGGAAATTGAAGAAAATAGAGGCCTCATTGATAAAACGGCTTCTGAGGATTAGTTGGTAATATTTTGACAGGTTCTAGTGGAGCTCTCTTCTATTATCTCTTTCACTCTCACACTCTTGGACACTTAGAGATTTCTTGGAGCACTCTTGGAGGAGTGTGACATACTTGGAGTTTTGAAGAAAGAAGGCAAAAGAAGATCAGGGAAGCATAAGAAGACATTGGGGTCAACAACTACAATGAGGTTTTCTTGCAGGTACCGAGTTGCATGTATGTTTTCCTTACTAGTTTTGGCAGACATGGCATATGGATGTGGTTTATTAGTCATGATCTGTCACTAGCATGGAGGATTGCCTAGATTGCCTAGTCTTTCCATTTCCTAGATAGCCACAGAGATTGTGGGTTTATTTCCCTATTTTGTTTAGTTAGTTCTCATGTTTCCTTAGCTTGGGTTGAGCTACTAGTTCTTGGAGCCTTGGTTGGACAAACACTTTGGAGCCCTGTAATAGCTTGGGTTGAGTTACTAGTCCCATAGCTTTGGTTGGAAAAACACTTTGGAGCCCTTGGTGGGTTGAGTTACTAGTCCTGAAGCCTTGGTTGGACAAATTCTCTGGAGCCCAATGACAGCTATGGGCTGAGTTACTAGTCGTGGAGCCTTGGTTGGGATGAATGCTCTAGAGCCCTAGAAGGCTTGGATAGAGACCAATCTAAAGATGGTTTTGTGATGTCAGACTGTGAGGTGGATTAATGTTTTATGGGTTGAGGTGGACGGCCTCTGGAATACTTGGATGGTTTTAGATTGATGTGTTTTATGCGATCCCACATTCATGCTTGTAATATGGCACGAGGATGAATGGATGAAGAAATATTTGGCTCAACCATTCTACAGTTGGGTGGAACGTGGTAGTCCCATCCTGGATTTTTATTTTGCGTCATTAATATGAGGTTATTTCTCCTTGTAATCCTATGAGTATTATACTCGTTATATGTGGTTTATATGGTTGTGATTTTATTAGTAATTTTGCTACTATTCTGTTGGTTATATATATGTTTTATGACAATAGTTAGGTATGGCTCTTAACATGATTTTATTTTTAAATAAATGAAAAATGTATCCATGACCTAATGGATGAAATGATAGTTGATGTATTGAGGCATCAATGTTTCTTAGAGATTCTTAGCTAAGTATGAGACCCCTATGATCAGATCTGTTATTTACACTTGTAAATTATAGATTCATGATATGCCACGACAAAATGCATGTCATGGCTAGTAGGGGTCTAGTTAAGGTCCTATTCAAGTAATTGTATTAGTACTATTATTTCCATGTTATCTTACTATTCTGAAGGTGCCATTCAATTATGGGCAGTGACCTAGGTTATGGGCCAAAAAATGTGGCTTAAATCTCGGGGATGCTGGCACATAACTAAGAAAAATAGTCCCTGGATGTTGGCTTGCAAGCCTGTGAGAGTGTCTAGAGGTCCTTGGATGCTGGCATGCCCATAGCATGAGAGCATCCCTAGGTCAAGTGGTCCAAAATCTCAGTGGGACCTAGGGGTTGATTAGTAGCAAGGTTGGATCGGTTCTTGAGGGTCCTAATTGTGATGTTAAATATCTGTATGGTGTGTTTCCATTGTTTCCACTTCCTTAATGTGACTTAGGAGGTTGAATCATATCATAGTGGCCTCTTGTCGAATGTTTACCCTAGCTGTTTGGTTGCTTGGGTACATGTGGGAGGACGGTGTTATATTTTTTTTACATTCTTATTGGCATTTTTTGAAAAAATATTCATTTTTCCTTCTTGGAAATAGATGCATCACATGCCAAACCATTTTCATTTGCTAGAAATGGTTCCAAAATATTTGCTTCTAGAAGGAAACTGTTCCAAAATAAAAATTCCCAAAATGATGGTTCTGAAATGGTTGGATCATTCAACACCCTTCCTAGGTAAATTTGGTGATCGCCATCCATCATAGTCCATATCATCATAATGGCCTTTTTTTCCTTATTTAAATTCACCTAAAATCACACCATATTCTCCATCTTGGCCACCTCTCCATCAAGTATCAAGGTCCTTAGTTTGTGATCACTTGGGGTTACAAATATGGGGTAAACAATTATCAATTTTCTAAACATTTCAATATAATAATCCTGAAGAAGACTGGGTGGCATTGGAAGCAATGCCATTAGCCACATAATATACCCTAGTTACATCCTCTACATCTTCCTTGGTTTGAAAATTATATATTTATATTATTATTATTTATTTAAAGACACTCTTTTTCATTATATTTTATGTCACTAGAAGAACCCCCTTCACCTACACTAGAGGCTTCAACTTGGAGCATAACTGAAGTTGTTGATTACTCGTAACTAAACATAGGATTGTGAAGTTTTTCATTAAAATAAATGACATCTTAATATTCTTAGTGCCCATGTGATTCCAATTACATTCAAACTTTGTTGAAGGATACATTCACATGCATAAAGAGATCTAAAACCAACATAGATCCATCATAACTCTAGATCTACCAAGCAAGAATAAAATCTCTTGAGATGCAAATCTTTCTTGAGATTTTGCACTCAAAAAGAGGATTTTAAATCATTACTTTATGATTCATTTCATTATTATCAATAGTTTTGAACTAAGAATTCCCTTTTCATATTCGCTTATAAGCAACTAAGAATTGACCTCTCTACATTACAAATTTGTAAGTTATAGGGTGCATGTTAAAAAAGAAACAACATGAATTTTCTTATAATTTTCCTCATTTTCAATCATATGCCCAAATTTCATAGCTTCATCTTGATAAATAACACCAATTTGGTCCAGAACTTTGAAAATTTGACAATGCCTTGAACAACACTATCTACTAAATCTATAATTCAAGTTTTATGGAAGGCATTGAAGAGCCATTTTATGAAAATTACTCAATTTTGGTTGACATTTAACAACAATAACAACATCTCTACTTGTAGAAAAATAGCGATAATGAATGCCACGATGGTTAGGGGTAATAGCATGACTATTCACATAATTGTCAACAAGCCAAAGGATTGAATCGTTGATGTAACAACCTTGGGTTAAGAATACATGTGATAAATTTAATAAAGGAAAAACAAGACCAAGTTCATGTGACACGTATTTGAAGCTGAATGTTCAGGAAAATATCCTAGTGGGTGTTCATTTGGTTTATTTGTGGTTGAGGAAATCGATAAAGGCATTAGAAAGGCAAGAGAGATTAACTAGAAATTAGGAGGAAAGGAAGGTGAAAGGTCACATATTTCATGTGAGGAGTAAAATGAAGGAAAATTAATGGAAATTGAAGAAAATAGAGGCATCATTGATAAAAAGGCTTTCGAGGATCAGTTCATGGCCTTTTGATAGTTTTTGGGTGGAGCTATCTCCATTCCTTCTCTCTCACACTTAGAGCATTTCTTGGAGAACACTAGCATTGAAGAAAGGAAAGAAAAGGAAAGACATGGAAGGAAAAAGAACACAAACATCAAGCAAGGAAGAGTTATATCAAGCTACTACAACAAGATTACTTGTAGGTATCGAGTTGCATGTATGATTTCCTGGCTAGTTTTGGCATGCAAGTTATATGAATGTGTGTGTTTGCTTCTCTTATTGTCATTGACATGGGTTTTGCCAGGTGTGGCAGTGGTTTTTAGCCCAACCTTGCCATTTTCGGATAACCATGTTGTGATGGGGTTACTTTACTTAGTTAATCTAGATTGCCAAATGGTTTCGAAATTGAGCTGGGTGGTCTTAAGAAAATTCCCAAAGGCATAGGAATCCCTTGACTAGTAAATGGCAAGATACACGGTAAAGCCTGAGGGTGGAGATGTGAAAATTACTCACGGTTTAGGTGGAGAGATCTAGAGGCATCCATGCTTTTTTAGGGCCTGGTGATCCCTTAACCAGTATATGGCGAGATTGCAATAAAGCCTGGTAGTGTATGTTTATTATTTGGTCCTAGGAATACCTTGATCTGTATATGGTGGGAAACATGTTAAAGCCTCGTTGTATAGATGAGGGTTACAGGCCTAGGAATCCCTTAACTAGTAATAGCGGGATACATAGTAAAGCCTGAGGAAGCCTTGGCTAGTTTTGTTATGAGTTTGAAATTCATGCTTGGAATATGGCATGGGGGTGATTGGATGAAAGAAAGATTTGGTTTAGCCCAATCTATGGTCGGTTGGTATGTGGAAGTCCCTGACTTGGTTGGATTTTGCATATGAATAATAAGGATCTTCCTCTTGATTTCTATATTGAGAAAATGTGATTTTTATTATGTGGATTTAATGTTTATTCTATAATTGTTATTATTATGGTTATATTCTAGTTATAAGCATGGTTTTATGATAGATCTTAGTCATTTCTCTCATCATGTTTTTAATACTAAATGAACATATAATGAATGTCTGACCTAATATATTATAATGTAGCGATGGGAGAAGTCATCATACCTTATTAATCATTCTCATATAAGTATGAGATCCTTATGTTCATATGTGTAATTATTATCTATAGATTACATGTTCATGATGTAACACCCTCCTCCCACATCTATGCAAGTAACCAGCCAACCGGTGTAAACATGCAAAGAGAAGATACTATGATATGATTTAACCTCCTAAGTCACATTATGGAAGTGGAACTGGTGGATACACACCATACAGACCTTCCACAACAACAACAAGACTCCCAGGAACCATCCCAACCTCTCAGGTAACCATCCCATGGGTCCCAATGAGTTTTTAGACTAATTAACCCCCGTGTCCAAAGGACTCTAGACGCTCCCACAACATGGTATGCTAGTGTCCAGGGACCATTTTTCTCAGTGTTGTGCTAGCGTCCCTGGGATTTGAGCTAGTTTTTCAGGCCCAGAGCCCAGGTCACTGTCTAGAATCAAATGACACCTTCAAAATATAAAGATAACAAGGGAATGATGATATAAATGCAATTACTTGAACAAGCCCTTGAATGGACCTATACTAGCCATGACAGGAATTTCATCAAACATATCACAAATATGTAATCTACAGGTGTAAAAAACAAATCTAAGCATAGGGGTCTCATACTCATATGAGAATTGCTAAGAAGCATTGATTCCTCAATACATTAGTTGCAGTTTCATCCATTAGGTCATATATACATTTTTCATTCATTTACAGGTGAAAACATGGTGAGATGCATACATAGATATTGTCACAATACATGTTCATAAATAGCATAATAACACCAAAAATACCAAGGAAACAGTAGCCATATGATCCACATATAGACCAGTACAATACTCATAAAATAAAAAGGAGAAATAACCTCATATTAATGATGTGAAGGCCAATCAGTTGCACGACTTTCACGAACCACCTGACCGTAGACATGGCTAAGCCAAAACTCTCTTCAGCTAGTCACCCCCATGCCATTTCCAAAGCACGAATGTGGAATATCATTAAACATGTCAATCCAAAACCATCCAAGTGTTCCAGAGTACATCCACCTCACGACCGAACATCAAAAAACCATCATCAGATTTCCCTCTACCCAATCCTTCCAGGGCTCCAGAGTGTTTGTTCCAACCAAGGCTTCTAGGACTAGTAACTTAACCAATAATTTTTGTTGGGCTTCTAGAGAATTTTCCCAACCACGACTTCCAAGACTAGTACTTCAACCCACTAAGGGCTTTCAGAGCATTTTTCCAACCAAATATTCCAGGGCTAGTAACTCAACCCAAGTTGTTATAGAGCTTCTGGAGAATTTTTTCCAACCAGGGCTTCTAGGAACTAGTAACTCCACCCAAGCTAAAGGAAACATGAGAACCAGCCAAAGAAAAAAGAAATAAACCAACAACACCATGTATCTCCAGGAAATGGCAAGGCTAGGAACATTCACTTTCAATCCAGGCAATCCTCCATGCGAATGACAAATCATGACTAATAAACCACATGCATATGCCATGCATGCCAAAACTAGTGAGGAAAACATACATGCAACTCAGTACCTTCAATAAAAACTTGTTGTAGCTATTGATCCTGATGTCCTCTTGCCCCAAAATGCCAAGTATGCCACACTCTCCAAGAGTACTCTAATAAACTCTAAGTTTCCAAGAGTATGAGAGAGAGAGAGAGTAGAGAAAGAGCTCCAAAACTGAACTGACAAAAGCCATGAAATGATCCTCATAAGCCTTTTTATTAATAAGGCCTCTATTTTCTTCATTTTCCTGCTCACATGCAACTTGTGACCTTTCACCTCGCTTTTCTCCTAATTTCCATTATTTTCATAAATAAATGTGCCAAAATATCATTTTGCATTTCCAAATCCTTTTCTATTGCCTTTGCCAATTTCCCTGGCCATTAATGAACCGCAAGTGATCTCCAACACTATGTTTTTTTTCCAACATTGAGCTTGGAATAAGTGTCCCATCAACCATTGTTATTATTTTGCCTTTATTAACTTTCAGTACATGGAATTTTCACTAGGGTTATTACAAAACCCTCTCCCTTGGGGGAATATCGTCCTCGGTGTTCAACAACACCTATAACGAAAAGATTAATGTAAGCAAAACATATTTCCCATGGAGATTTATAACTTAGCTCGTTGCAGTATTTACAATGATCATCTCACTGAGAAGTAAACCAAGATGACAACATAACAAGTATAACATCATAATGACATGACACCCTTACCGCTTATTGGATCTTTATAACATATCTCATGGTAGTATTTACATCCATATACATATGTACATATATCAAACATCACCAAACATGTACCAAAGACATATACCAAAACATATGCCAAAACATCCACTCAACCAGTGAACAAGGAAGGATACATAGCCTGCATCTGATCCACTATCTCCCATGTAGCTTCATTGGGCCCAAAGTGCTTCCATTTCACTTTAAACTGCTTGATTTCTAGGTTCCAGAGAATGAGCTCTGTAAAATGCATTGTGGTTCTAGCTAGAATTCTCCTTCTGGATCCATCTACAATACAAACCATTCAATCACATGATCAACATCTTTAACATACTTCTTAAGCAATGACACATGGAAAACATCATTGAATTTCACTGTTGGATGTAGTGCAAATCAATAGGCTACTGGCCCAATCCTCTCAATAATACTGAAAGGTCTACAAAACTAGGGTGCCATCTTGCCACATGATCCAATCCACAAGGATATTTTCTTTGGTTTGATGTGCAAGTACACATGTTCCCCATCTTGGAACTCCTTGAACAACCTTTTCTGATTTGCATAGCTCTTTTCCTTTCCTGTTTTGTTTTCAAATTCTTCTTTATTACTTGCATTTCCCACTCCATTTCTGCCAACATGTCTAATCCTACAATCAACACCATGTTAACTGGATCACTCCAACTGATGGGAGTATTACAAGTCCGCCCATACAATAGCTCAAATAGACTCATCCTCAAGGACTCCTGATACCCATTGTTATAAGAAGACTCTACCAGTGGAAGATACTCTTCCCACTTCCACTACTGATGCATCACATACATCCTCAGCATGTCTTCGAATATCCTATTGACCCTCTTTGTCTGTCCGTCTATCTGTAGATGATAAGGTGTATTGAAGGCCACCTCTGTGCCCAAATCTGCAAATAACTTATTCCAAAACTTGGAAGTGAACTTTGCATTTAACAGAATCTTCTTTGGAACTACATGCAATTTGTCCATGTCTCTGATGAACACCTGTGCTACATCGCTACCTGAGAATGTATACTTCACTAGAATGAAGTGTGCTACTTTGGTAAACCTATCCACCACTACCATGATGGAATCATGTTGTCACACTGTCCTCAAAAAACTTGTAATAAAGTCCATGGAAATAACCTCCCATTTCCACTATGGAATCAAAATCAGTTGTAGTAGTCCACCTGGATACTTACATTCTGCCTTCACCTGCTGGCAGTCCAAGCACCTAGCCACAAACTCTGCTATTTCTCTCTTCAAATTTGAACAATAGTAGAATTTATTCACTGATGTCAGTATCTTCTGATAACCTGGGTGACCTAAATATGGTTTTGCATGAAACTCCATCAATATCAACTTCTTGAGCTCACTGCTATCTCGCACGTATATCTTGTCTTTAAAACTAACCAATCAATTTGTCATGAGATGATAGTCCACATCTTGTGCACCGACATCTGTACCTGTACCACTATATGTACATGTACCTGTACCACCACTTATACTTGCGCATGTACTACCACATGCATTTGTACCTGTACTACCACCTATACCTATACCTATATTACCACCTATACCTGTACCACTATCTAAAATCTACTGCAACTTGTGCATAATCTCAATATACTCGACATCTTGCTGACCTACCTGCAAGATCCTATCTTGTAAGTTTCTCCTGTAGGAGCTCATGGATGCCAAGTGATTTACTTATGTCCTCCTTCTAAGAGCATCTTCCAACATGTTCTCTTTACCTTTGATATACCTGATCTCAAATTCGGACTCACGGATCATGGCCAACCACCAAGCTTGTCTACCATTTAGATTCAATTGGTCAAATAGATACCGCAAACAACTATGAACACTCATCAATACAAACCTCCTACCAAGAATATAATGTCTCCACATCTTCAATGCATGTGTGATTTTTGCCAACTCAAGATCATGTGTGGGGTAGTTATGCTCGTGCTGATTCGATTTCCGTTACTCATAGCATACCATGTGTCCATCCTGCATAAGGACTCCACCAAGTCCTATCTTGCAAGAATCTGTACATAATACAAATTCTTTGCCAGAATCTACAATGTTTAGCACTGGTGCATGTGTCAACAACTGCTTGAGATGCTAAAAAATATCCACACACTCCTCTGTCCATTCAAACTTCTTACCTTTTCTCTACAATGATGTACTAGGATAAGAAATATGAGAGAAGTTCCTGATGAGCCTCCTATAATAACCTACTAATCCCATGAAATATATCACTTCATCCACATTCTTGGGAGCTTCCCACTCCATGATAGCTCCTATATTCTCCAGATCCACTGCTATGCCATCCTTGGAAATCACATGTCCAAAGTAGTGTACCTCAGTCTAAAGAAACTGCACTTGCTAAGATTAACATACAACTCATGCTCTCCCAACAATATCAACATTGTTGCTAAATTCTTGTCATGCTCTTCTTAATTTTTTGAGTATACCAATATATCATCAATGAACACAATAAAAAAATGTATCCAAATATGGATGCAACACACTATTCATCAAGTAGATAAAGGTAGATAGCGCATTAGTTAAACCAAATGGAATGAAAACAAACTCATAATACCCATACCTGGTCCGGAAAGCTGTCTTGTAGATATCCTCTTCTTTAATACATACCCAATGATATCCGGATCTTAGATCAATCTTTGAGAACATTGCTGCTCCCTCCAACTGATCGAACAAGTCATCAATCCTCGGTAGCAGATACTTGCTCTTGATGGTCACTTTGTTCAATTACCTGTAGTTAATGCATAATTTGAGAGTACCATATTTCTTCTTCACAAATAGTACGAGTGCGCACCATGGTGATACACTTGGCCTAATGTATCCCTTGTCCAACATTTCCTTCAACTGCAACTTCAACTCTACCAACTCATATGTACTCATCCTGTAAGGTATTTTTGATGTTGGAGCTGCCCCTTGCACCAAATCAGTAGAAAAGTCTACTTCACCGTGAGGTGGCAACTCTGAAATATCCTCAGGAGATACATCTTGAAACTGTTGTAGAAATGGGTACCTGCTCAAAACATCTGCATCCTCAACTTCCTTAACTTTGTCACTAGAAATGTGCACTGCAAATAACACACACCCTTTCTTGCAACAATGCTTGGCCTGCATAATTGTCACCATTCTAATTGATGTTGCTTTCTTCTTACCATGCAAGAATCTTGGTTCTCCATTGTCATCCAAGCACTCAATAGCTTTTTCATAACAATCCAACTTGGTTCTATGAAGATAAAACCAATCCATGCCCAACAACATGATGTATGATCCCAACGGTAATACATTCAAATGTGTCGTAGTAGGCATACCATTCAAATCAAATGCACAAGCTCTTACTGAATGGTGAAATCACTTCTTAGTACCTGTAGCCAAATGCATTGACCAAGACTCTGCATGCACTTATTTATTCAAACCACACTTATCCACCAAGAAAGGACTAACATAGCTATAATTATACCTAGGGTCAATAAAAATAGAAACAACTTGATCACAAAGCTTAACGTCCATCTCAATAATAGATGCCTGATGGTTTGCATGTCTATTATCTAGTGCTGCATAGATCCTAGGAATACTCTGCCCAATAGCTCCCACTGCCTACACCTTCTATGCACTATATATATGAGGCATACCACCCCGATTCTATAGAAAAACTCTCTTGTGATGATATTTTCCACAAGTCCAACAATGTATAGGCTTCCAGCTTGCATCCTTGTTCTTCTCTTTAGTTCGATGTCCATGTCCTATGTCAGATGCATTGACCTTCTTATATGGCGTTGCATTCTCATTATTACTTGTATCCTGAGGTCTTGTTTGCTTCTTGTCCCATTTTTCTTTGTTCTTTGCATTGTCTTTCCAATCCGGTTTAGTCTCAGATCTGTGCTTTGATTGTTCATAATAATGCTTTAGCTTTCGTATGGCCTCCTCTAATGATCTAAGATCATCAAACTCAATCCACTCTTTGAATGGAATTGGTAATCCACTAATGAATCTATAAATATTTGCATTCTCATCCTTGAGGTAAGGCACATACCTCAGTAGCTCCAAGAACCTACTAGTGTACTCCTCATCTATCATTGATCCCATCTTTAGTTCATAGAATTATTTTTCCCTATCACTCTGATAGGTATTTCTTCTTGAATAACCTCTCTAACTCATTCCAAGTCAAGTCCTCCTTATTGATAACCCTAAATTTCTTCACATATTCCCACCAAATATTTACTTTACGTTTAATACTGAATGTAACTATTCTAGATTTGATGTTCTTTGAATAATCATGTAACCTGAAGAACTTCCTCATACCAAGAAACCATGCCTTTCCATCCTTTGATTTCTTCATCTCTCCATCAAAAGTAAGTGGATTTTCTTTCTTAAGCTCATCTCAAAAGTATCCCCTATCACTCCTCCTGTAAGGATGATAATGATGATGATCGTAGTGCCTCTATGAACTAGAATTAGAATAGTACCCGTTTCCATCACCTCTCCTATCTGAAGTGTCCAACATCCTGCCATCTCTCACTATGTTATCTCTATCCAATCTATGACCACCAAAAGACCTACTACCATATGCCCCATTATTTTTGTCTTCCCGCGCATGACTGATCTGAAGTGGTCCATGTTGTTGCAATTTTGACAAACTCTGAAGTATCATTGCATTTACCTCTACGTTTTTCTCCCATGCTTGTATGCTTCTGTCATTGTCTTCCTTAAAACTCCTTATTTCTTCCTTTAAGATTCTCAAGGTGTCTGCCAACTCAGAAGAGTTCCCAACACCATGCTGCTTATCTGATCCATAGGGAGAGTCATGAGAACTATAGTCTACTATCTTGCTAGTCATCTTTGATTCCTGCAAGGTATGTCATGTCAGCTAAACCAAATCAAAATAAACTAATGTACCTTAATATAGTTAAGGGAGGATACCTCATCTGCAAGGTCAACCAATCAACATAATACATGTATAACATAATCATGATAATATATATATATATATACATATATAACCATATAACCATATAACCATCATTCTAGCTAGAGCCCAGTCATTAATGCATGACCATATCACTACATATACCATGACTTCATGCATGACAAAAACCACTACACCATTGTACACTTGACCACATGTGAACACTAATGCACATAAGCAATTCATAATCAACCATACACTCATGACACCACACTTTATAACAACAACATCAAATTCCCATGGCGATCTCACCACCACCATGAACCATACCATACAAATGTAAAAGGCACATGGTATTACAACACAAGAAACATGTATGCAACCGGCATGAATACATGACCAACGCATAACCCATCTAGTTTGAGGGGTGAACCGTGCCCTAATACCACTTTGTAACACCCTCCTTCCACATCTACCCAAGTAATCGGACAACCAGGGTAAACATGTGACGAGAAGTTACTATGATATGATTCGACCTCATAAATCATGTTACGGAAGTGGAATCGATGGAAATGCACCATATAGAACTTCCACAACAACAACAAGACTCCCATGAACCATCCCAACCTCTCAAGTAACCAATTCCTACGCATCACTGAGTTTTTAGACCAATTAACCCTTGGATGCTCCCATGATATGGGAATGCCAGCATTCAAATGGCTCTGGACGCTCCCACAGCATGGTATGGTAGCGTCCAGGAACTATTTTGCTTAGTGATGTGCCAACGTCCCTAGGATTTGAGCCACTTTCTTAGGCCTAGAGCCCAGGTCATTACCAAAAATTAAATGACACCTTCAGAACAAAAAGGTAACAAGGGAATGATGATGAAAATACAATACTTGAACAAGTCCTTGACTAGATTCCTCAACAAATTAGCTACAATTTCATCCATTAGTTCACAGATACATTGTTCATTCATTTATAAGTGAAAACATGATGAGATCCATACATAGGTACTTCCATAACACATTTTCATAACCAACATAATAACCACATAAATACCAAGGAAACAACAACCATGTGATCCACATATAAACCCGTACAATACTCATAAAATAAAAAGGAAAAATAACCTCATATTAATGATGCAAAGGCCAACCAGTTGTGGGACTTCCACGAACCACCCGACCGTAGACATGGTTGAGCTAAAAATATCTTCAACCAATCACCCCCATACCATATTCCAAGCATGAATGTGGGATCTCATAAAACACATCAATCCAAAACCATCCAAGGTTGCTAGAGGCCATCCACCTCAACCTATAAATTAATGATTCCACCTCACAGTCGAACATCACAAAACCATCATTAGATTGGTCCTTACCCAAGTCTTCTAGGGCTCCAGAGCGTTTATTCCAACCAAGGCCCCAGGACTAGTACCTCGACCCACATCTTCCATCGGGCTTCCAGAGCATTTTTCCAACCAGGGCTTCTGGGACTAGTAGCTCAACCCACCAAGGGCATTCAGAACATTTTTCCAACCAAGGCTTGCACGACTAGTAACTCAACCCAAGATGTTACAGGGCTTCCAGAGCATTTATCCAACTAGGGCTTCTAGGAATTAGTAACTCCACCCCAAGCTAAAGGAAACATGAGAACCAACCAGAAAAACAAATAAATAAACCCACAACACCATGCATACCTAGGAAATGGAAAGGTTAGGCAAATCCATTGTTAATCTTGGCAATCATCCATGCTAGTGACATATCATGACCAATAAACTACATGCATATTCCATGCATGCCAAAACTAGTGAGGAAAACATACATGCAACTCGATACTTGCAAGAAAAACCCACTGTAGCTGCTGATCCTGATGTCCTCTTGCATTTTTCTATTCTACCTTTTCCTTCTTGCTCCAAAACTCCAAGTATGCCATACTCTCCAAGAGTGCTCCAAGAACCTCTAAGTGTCCAAGAGTATGAGAGAGAGAGAGAGAATAGAGAGAGAGCTCCAAAACTGAATTGGCAAAAGTCTTTACTGAAAAATGTTGTGAACTAATCCTCATAAGCCTTTTATTAATGAGGCTTCTACTTTCTTCATTCTCCATTATTTTCCTTCCTTTTCCTCCTCAGATGCAACCTATGACCTTTCACCTCCCTTTTCTCCCAATTTCCATTATTTTCATAAATAAATGTGCCAAAATACCATTTCGCCTTTCCAAAGCCGTTTCTATTGCCTTTGCCAATTTCTTTAGCCACTAATCAACCACAAGTGATCCCCATAACAATGTTTTTCCCCAACATTCAGCTTGGAATAAGTGTCCCATCAACCATGGTTATTATTTTTCCTTTATTAACTTTTATTAAATAGAATTTTCACCAAGGCTATTACACATGATGTATTTGATGAAATTTCTATCATGGTTAGGCTTGGTTAGGCCAAGTCCTTGATCAAGTTTTGTGTTAGAAGTTTTTTCCTTGTGTCTTTCATTGTTTTGGAAAGTTTCATTAAGTTTTGGGCAATGACCTAGAGTCTATCCCTAAAAATGTGGCACTCATTTGATGGTAGCAGTCACATAACTATGAAAAAATGACTACAATCACTGCCTTGCAGGCTTATGCATTTAACTAGAGGCTTTTATCCGGATGGATGCGGGATTGTGCATGTGAATGGGAATGTGAATGGGAGTTTAGATTACTGAAAAGGTAGGTTAACTTAGGGTTTAGACACCTCAAAGGCTGGTTTAGCTCTTGGTGGTCCTGTAGCACATGAGGGAAGTCAATAAGGTTTTGGTTTGTTGATTCCACTTCCTTAATGTGATATAGGAGGTTGAATCATATCATAGTAACTCTTTATATGATCTTGACCTACGAGAAATATAAAATACCATAAATATGAAGAAATATAGCTCAAAGCACACAATTATCACATATTACAATGTTCATTTGCCTCTTCGAGGGGGAAACCTCCAATAGAGTAGAGCTCAATTACAATAATACTCAATGATATTTCCCCTTACTAACTAAGACTATTTATAGCTTAATGACATCCAAAACCATAACTACTAGTGGTCCCTTGCATAAAATGGGTTAATCACTTTATTTATTAACCATGGTTAGGGATAAAACTACTCGATCCTTGTAGTGAAGAATCTCATCCTTACAAAAGTAGTTTGCCGATGAATTAGGATCTTCTCTTAAGTTATTGATGAGTTGGGATAGAGAGGGATGGGAGAACCATTCACTGCAAACCTCTTCAATCCAATCTAGTATGGGTAGAGAGAGTGTTAGAAGGGTGCTCTTATCCTTAAATTGGCATGATAAGGCATCAACCACTACATTTTCACGCCCCTTCTTGTAAATTATCTCATAATCATATCCCAACATTTTGGAAAACCATTTATTTTACTGTGGCGATGATAGACGCTACACTAGAAAATATTTTAGGCTATGATGGTCCGTGCGGATTTGGAAATGTTGCCCTAATAAGTATGGTCTCCATGTGTCTACTGCATTTAAGATGGCCATAATTTATTTCTCATAAGTTTATTGACCCATATGTTTTCCACAGAGTTGTTAACTGATGAAAGCCAATGGTCTACCTTCTTGCATTAATACAACACCAATACCTATACCTGGAGCATCACATTCAATCAAAAAATATTTGGTGAAGCCAGGTAATGCCATTGTGGGAGTGGAGAACATGCCCTATTTGAGAGCCAAGAAGGCCTATTGAGCTGCATTAGTCTAGAGAAATGAATTTTTCTTGAGAATATTAATGAGGGGCCTAGCAATGCATCCATAATTACAAACAAATTTGCGATAGTAGCCAGTGAGACTGAAGAATCCCTTCAAACTCTTCAAAGTTTTTGGTTCAGGAAAATCTTACATTGTCTGAATCTTTTTTGGATCAACGCTCAATCCTTCACAACCCACAATGTGTCCCAAATAATCTACTTCTTCCACGCCAAAGGAGCACTTGGATAATTTGACAAATAATTTGTGATCTTGGGGTAGTGGAAATATCTGGTCTACATGCTCAAGATGTTTGTTGTAGGTTATGTTGTAGATGAGAATGTCATCTAAGAAGAACAAGAGAATTTTTTGGAGATATGGTTTTAGAAGGTGGTTCATGAGGCTTTGAAAAGTAGATGGAGCATTACAGAGACCAAATGGCATGACCAAGAATTCATAATGGCCTTCATGAGTTCAGAAGGCTGTCTTAGGAATGTCTACTTCCTTCATGCATATTTGGTGATAGCCCGAGTGGAGGTCTAGCTTGGTAAATAATTTAACACCATGCAGTTCATCAAGCATATCATCAACAACCAGAATAGGAAATTTTTCCTTCATAGTGAGCTTGTTAAGGGATTGAAAGTCCACACACATGCACCATTCTCAATCTTTATTTAGAACCATGACCATTGGAGATGAATAAGGGTTGATATTGGGACAAATAACACTCTCTTTGAGGATTTCCTTGTTGATTTTTTCAATTTAATTATTTTGGGAAAAAGGATATCGATATGGGTGGATAGTAGGCGGTTGGGCACCTGGGACCAAAGGGATGCTATGATCATGTTCACCCCTAGAGGGTGGAAGCTCTTTAGGTTTGTCAAAGACCCGCTGGTGGCAATCTAATACCTATTGCATTTGAGGATGAATATGAGGAGTAGTGGATTCAATGGCCTGAATGGAAATAAATTGTGGGACTACTCCATGATGGCCCTTTTTCAAAATCTTCTGCATTCGATGCGAGCTGATGATAGTAGGAGCACCTGCCTAGAGTCCCCTCAATGTATGAATGTGGCCATTATGATTAAAGCTCATATATAAATCTTGGAAACCCATTGTGGTAGGGCCCATTGTGTGAAGCCATTCAACACCAAGGAAAATGTTGCAAACACCCATTTCAATGGAAAACATGTGGGTCTTTAAGTGGTAGTCTCCCATCTGAAGCTTAATATTTTCATAACGGCCTTAAAATTTCATGGTCCCCCCATCAATGATAAGGACTTGGAAATTAGATACCACCCATACAAAGCAATGAACAACTTCTATGACCCTCTTATGGATAAATTTATGAGTGCTGCCACTAACAATCAATACCACTATAGGTCAATGTTTAATAATGCCTCGGATTTTAAGAGTCTGAGACAAAGAAATTCCAGCCAAGGCATGTAGTGATATAACCAACTCATTTGGTGTAGCTATGCCATCATTGTCTGGGTCAGTTTGGGTTTCAATCGCTTCTTCCTCAGGCACCTCAATGGATGAAGCTTCATTTGTTGAGCTATTATCATTAGCATCAATTTGAAAGAATTTTGGTTTCTGAATTTAGGGTTCTGTGATTCATATTACATTAAGAAGAGTATTTTCGGTAGAAATCACACAGGAGAAAATTTTTGCCTAGGAAAGTGAGAATTAAGACGTGTTTCAAACTAGCTAGTGTGGTTCATCATCAGGACCAAATAAAGATGTAGATCATGGCACATGCTTAAATTAAGGGCGATGTAGAGACCAAAAGATCATATAACGACTATTTTATGAAAATTAATATTTTAATATTGATAATATTCCTAAAACGGCTAATATAATGGCTAGTTTAAGAATAATACTATTATAATTTATAATAATATTTTAATAATCATTATTAAGATCAAATAGTATTCCTAGAATTTTGGTTCCTTGCATTTATGTTGAGGGGAGTACTTTTCATCATAGTAGTAGCACAATCCTTGTTTCTTTCTTTCGACCATTTCTATCAGTGACACCTTTTGAACCTTAAGTGTTTGGGTGGGGCCTGAAGCTTGGGTAGGGTGTGCCTTGGTGATGAAATTTAGATGATTGGATTGGGAATTTAAAGTGACTTCCACATCAAAGGCCTTGTGGCATGCATCCAACCAAGTAGTTGGGTGGTGCATCTAGAAATGGGCTTGGATGGATTCCTTTGGGCCATTGATGAAAGATTCCAATTCATCTTCTAGGCCATTAGTTCTAATGGCCAATTATTCAAAGGCTGCAATGTAGTCATTTAATACTATACCTGTTTTCCGGAGCTTAGTGAGATGACCTAAAAAATTAGATTCTCAGTCAAAGTGATCACATATGGCTTTTGAGAACATCTTCCAAGTTTCTTTCCGTGGATAACATTTCTGATGCCACTGCCACCACTTCCATCTCTCTTGATCCAAGTAAAGTGATCCCACATATATTTTAGTTTCATCTTCACAGATATCATTAAGGGAGAAATATTGTTCCATTTGTGCTACCCATATTGCAAGGTTAGAGCCATCAAATTTGTACATGTCTAGCTTGGGTATGATCTGGTGGCTCGAAGAGTGGTGATTTCCATGGAAGTGAATGTGATGGCTAGATTCTCCTTCTATGTGTGAATCAACACTAGGATCCTCCCAATGAGATTAATTTATAAGGTCTGCTAGTTGTGAGATCTGGGCATAAACTTTCACCTTGAATTCCTCAAATTTTTTCGCAAGTTTGTTGACCTTCTCGACTGCCCTTTCTGCAGGCATAACTTGAGATCTAGTACTAAACATACACCATCCTCCATCAAATGGTTGAGCTTACTTAAGAGTAGTATGCCTAGAAAGAGGGAAAGATTGGGAGTCTAGTGGAGTGGGTCACTTGAATCCATGTTGGGAAAAATTTTGGGACTGCCTGAAAATTGGGGGCTTACAAGTGAATGGTACCACTATGATCAAATCGTCATCTTGAAGCTTATGGGTTAAGTCTTTTGCAAGTTTTTTTTTTTTTACTCTGAAAGGAATTTTACTCACCATTGATCAATATTGCAGTGGCCAAATTCTAGCAAGCTTGACACTGCCAAATATCTTATGAAAATTGGGCCTAGACTGTAGTAACAGAAAACCCAAGGTCTTGGTAATGAAAAATGTATTGTGACAATCTGATATGGATTATGGAAGCTAAAACCCTAATTGCACAAAGATTCTAATATGTTTTGGGAAAACCCAACTACTGACTCTCAATTGTACAATAATGACATAACCACAACTATTGGATTTGATCTGGACGACGCTAGTCAAATCCCAACAATTGGATCTGATCTGGAAGACAAGGTAGATGGTGATATTCAAATAGTGGAGGGAACTATGGTAAAAAAGGAGTGTCAGGTGCTACATGGGTTCAACAATAGTACTCAAACCAATATTTTAGGGCTTTAACTAAGGAGGATCGATTGTACCCTTAGCCATACTACCAAGCTAACCTATTGTACATGCGAGTAATATCCCCAAGTGTTGTTCTTAGTGTACTGTAGCATCAAGACGACCGAAAAATGATATAATTTTAGGTTTCAGGTTATCCTAGGGGGCTTCCAATATACCCAAGGGTACATGGAACTATATTCTATGCATAGTTCTATCTAATGTGCTACTACTCAAATGGGTACCCATAGAGGTTACAAGGGAGTCCAACAAGCATGACCACCTCTTGGAGTTCCTGCTTGCATGCCTCTCCAAATCTGTAGGTTTATGCGCTTAATGACAAATCCCGTGGTTTAAAAACATCGAAACAGGTCTTAAGCCTAAAAACAATTCTGTGAAAACTAGAGATACAATTGGCCATAGAAAGTTCTATGATACCACTTGTTATAATCTTGACTTACAAGAAATCTAGAATACCATAAATACGAAAAAATATAGCCCAAAAAACAGAATTATCACATGAAATGAGACAACTGCAAGAGATTTTATTATTCAAAAGTAGATTACAATGTTCACTTACCTCTTCAAGGGGGCAACCTCCAACAGAGAAGAAAACAATTACAATAAGACTTGATGGTGTTTTCCCTTACCAACAAAGACTATTTATAGCTTAATGACATACAAAACCATAACTACTAGTGGTCCCTTGGATAACACTAGTTAACCACTTTATTTATTAACTATGTCCTGTTTACATATAATTGTGGTCCCTTTTCTATAAAGCAGGTCAACCACTTGCAATTATTAATGCGGGATATATTGACTCTTTAACTAACTATGACTTTGAATCATCCCTTTGGGCTTATTACATAAATAAAGGGGTTAGGGATGGACCCTAACACTCTTTGTCACATGTTTACCCCGGTAAGCTAGTTAACTTGGGTAAATGTGGGAGGAATTGGTTACAGATTGGTATAAGAGTAGGTTCTATTCTCTTTGGGTGATGTCTAGTTTCCGTTCTCTTTGCATGATATATGATACCACAGATTGGTATTAGAGCATGGTTCAAACCCTAGAGTAAATGGGTGGAATGTGGTTGTCATGCATGGACGTAGGTTGTATATGTTATTTTTATGTATGCATGGTGGTGGTCACTGTTACAGTTGTGTCGACAGGTAGAATTTAATGATGTTCTTGTCATGAATGAATTTCGGTTGCATATGCGTTCGTTATGCATTTCAATGTCTATATGTTTTTGTGAATGCATTGTTATGGTTATGGTTATGCATGCATAGTAGGCTAGATATGCATCGTGAGGTCATTGTATGTAGTTATGTCATCATGATGTTGTTGATAAGGTATGATACTCATGTTTTGGCTGAGATAGAGAAGGAGATGCATATTATCAGAGTAAGGATGTAGAACTAGGCATAGGGATAAGAGCAGATCATCATACAGGTTTGTATGTTGGGCATGTAGGTATGTTAGTTATTGATTATTATATGCATTATTGTTATGTACATGTCTGTCATTCTATTTCTATTGTGGTTACATACATGATAGATTCTAGTTGATTAGTGCAGTCATATACACACGTGTTGGATAGTCATGCATGGTGGTAACATGTTGTTGTATGCATTGCGATCATATGCATGATGATTATGGCTATTACATTTAACATATTGATGTTATATGTATCGTGCTAATCTGGATTGGCCTGTGTAGATGGTTATGGTTATGATATCTAGGTATGAGTTGATATATTTGTGATATTATGTCATAGTAATTTGGACTAACTCTGCAAATGTGATATCCTCCCCTGAGATACATTGAGGTATGAGTTTGATTATGTCATTTATTTGGTTTATATAATGTGGTATGTTATAGATTGTCTGAATGTTTGACTAATCACATGATATGAGTATGTGTTTATAAGATTGCATGAAGGAATGATCTTTTTTTAAGATGGTTGTACTAACACATAATATGTGCTCAGATAACTGATATACACTTGAGTGCAAATGGGTGTTAGTTGTAGTATTATAGATAATGACTATGAGTTAAATGTTGATTAATATGACATGGATGTTAGTCTCGGTAAAGGTTGATTTCAAATTAATACACATGATGTCTTTATCTATGGAACATGTGACTGATATGTGTGAGTAGGTGCAGTGAAACATGCTTGGTATTAGCGTGACAAGGTAACAATTGATTTGTTTATATAGCTAACAAGTACATAATAAGAATCAATTGTAACAAGGTAAAAGGTAAAATAATGGAATTGGGAGAGAATTCCTTTGACTATGTTTGGAACCGCAAATTCCAAGAAAATGAGTGCTTTGCATACGGGAAGTCTTCTTAAACTTGATTTTGTCTGACATTATGTTGATATGTGCTATATTCATGAACATGTATTTTACAGGTATAACAATTAGCTTCTAGTTATATCTAGATTTGTCAAGGAATTGGAGTTCCTTGAGAGATGATATATGTACGTGTTCAGTTACAAGGAAACATGCTTGGCACAACAAGGTAAGGTAACCATTATATCATTATGTTTATTTATGTACTAAAAATTATGTGTTTATGGAAGTAGGATGTAGGGGATTACATGATAAAACATATTTCCATTAAATCTTGAAGAAGGCTTGGGTTGAACTTTCCTTTGGAAGCATGGGGAACCACTGGGTTGAGTCATGGTGTTTGTCCAGAGTCTTGTGCTTTCAGTTCTTTGTGATTTTTTTGCACTTGATTTGTGGTTTTACTTATGACTAGTGCATGGCCCTGCCACTTTGTTTGTGGTGTTGTATTGTTATTGGTTTTCATGGTTTTCTTATTGTTTTCCTTCTTGTTCTTGCCTTTTATGGTTCGAGGCCTTGGGAATTAGTTGGGGAGGGAGGAAGTTAATGGAGATCGAGGAGAGATTAGTGAAACTAGATAGGTAATAAAATACTTGGATGAAGCCTGGTGCATGTAAGGGTGGATGAAGGAAAGAATATGACAACCAGTTAAATTGGTTGGGTCCATTAGTGTAAATAGATGGTGGCAGGGCAATCATGAGAAAGGTAACAAGAAAGGTAAAATGAATGGAATTGAGGTGCTACATGCCTTGGCTATGTTGGGAAATGTTCTTCTCAGTGTTATGCATGTGATGTGCGAATAAAGGAAGTTCTCTTAACCTTGACCTTATGATATCTGGTAATTATTTTGTGATCATGATTATATCTATGTCTATATATGTATACATGTATGTATGTATGTCATTTTCTAACAGGGTTGTCATGGATCATTATTGTTTTATGGTAATGTTTATATAAGCATGTATATATTTTGTTGTGTGACAGGGTCATCAAGGATCATTCTTGTGGAGCATTGATTTCTTATGCAGGTGAATGGCATGAAGAGGTTCTTGGTTTCATGATGAATCAAGTGGGAATAATATCCTTTACAGATATATGAGGTCAGTATTATATTGATATGATATGACATTATGTGATTATACTACGCCTATCTTTATGTTATGGACAAGCTCTGCTAAGGGATACATCTACAGAATGAAAGCAATGTGTTCTGCGACATGCTGGGACCAGGATGGGTAAGATACTAGAAGTAAAATTTTCCTGGTAGAAACAACATGGTCTCTAGATGGGAAGTACTACTATTGTGTATATGTTGTAGATTTTGTACGTGTAATGTTGTGTACATGCAATGTTATGTATATATGGTGTTGTGTACGCGTTGTTTATGTAGCGTTGTGTATAGATGGTGATGTGCACATGTTGGATATGCGGTGTTATGGGCATGTTAGATATGTGGTGTTGTGTACATATGGTGCTTGGTGCATACTGCATATGCGGTGTTGTGTACATATAGCATAGTTTGTATGTTGTACATATGGTTCTATGTACATGTGGTGTTGTGTGCATTATTGTACACATGTTGTTGTGTACATGTGGTGCTGTGTACATGTTGTACATGGGGTGTTGTGTGTAAGTGGTGTTGTGTACATGTTGTACATGGGGTGTTGTGTGTAGGCAGTGTTGTGTACATGTTGTGCATGTGGTGTTGTGTACATGTTGTGTAGGTTGTGTTGTGTACATGTGGTGTTGTGTACACATTATGCAGGTGGTGTCATGTACATGTGGTGTTGTATACACATTATGCAGGTGGTATTGTGTACATGTTGTACATGCGATATTTTTGTACATGAGGTATTGTGTTAGTGTCATACATGTTGTGTTGTGTACATGTGGTATTGTGTGCATGTCATGTTATGTACATGTGGTACTGTGTATGTGAATTTCGTAGTGGTATCATGACACTTGTATTCATTATGTTATACTTTATGTATGTATATGTATTGTGTTGTTCACTGGGTGTATGTGTATGTATTGTGTTGTGGTGTACACTGGGTGTAGGTATATGTGTTGTGTTGTACACCAGGTGTAGGTATATGTGTTTTGTTGCACACCGAGTGTAGGTGTATGTGTTGTGTTGTACATCAGATGTGTGTATTGTGTGGTGTTGTATGCCATGTGTGGATGTATGTGTTGTGATGTACATTGTGTATGCATATGTGATTGAAGAGAAGAGAAGCATTGGGTGCTTGCTGGGTGTGGCAACTGATCTAGTGTGCATATGGAAAGGGAAAAGAACAAAGGTAGAAGCAAAGAAAAAATTGAAGGATAAGTATTAGTATTTATTTCAACTTTAATTGTGCATGTGATCTATGCCTCTAATTTATGATAGGTTACATGTGATCTATGATTTTTATTTATGATGGTTGAGTTTTGAGCTAACTAGATGTGATATATTTATACATGATGATTTGACCGAACAACTAGTTTGACTTGTTGTGACAGGAAGTAAATAGGATCGCAAGTGTACCCTCTTTAAGAGCTACCAATGAGTTATGATTTGAGTTTATTTAAAGTTTTTTGAGTCTAATGGAAATTATGTGCTTGGTATAGGAAAGCATGGAAATGCTCGACTTTGGGTGGTTGGACCTGACTGCAAGATTAATAGCAACAATGAAAGGAATTGGAATAGGCAGTAGTGTGTTGGTAAAGCATGCAGGAGCAGGGCCATTATGGGACACTATTACCAAATAGTGTCCATTTATTTCCATGAGCATGTTATTATTGGTATGGTGGTTTTGAGGCAGGGATATGCCTTAGTTTTTGGACCTTTCGATGTGAGCAAACCTTGCCAAGGGATGGATCACCCAGGAAAGGGGATTCTGAGGAACTTGGATGGTGAGGGACAGTGTAGCAAGAAAAGAGAAGACCGAGGGATAGAATTGGTTTTGGTCATTAAGATTGCTAGATGGAATCAGAAGCACATTGGGAGTGTTCCCTACAAGAATGAGCCAGTAACTGTTCATTGAGAGGACAAGTGGTGTATGATTGTAGCATTGGACATTAGATGTAGATTTTAATTTGATAATGGGTTCTGGAATTCCTAGGAAGGAGACGAATACTGGTACTAATTTTTAGGGTGGAGATGTGAGCCTCTGGATTCCCTTGTTGCTGATGTGGGCACCATATAAATTTATTTGTTGGTTGAATTTTCATGTGTATAAAAATGTATATTATTACAAATATTATATTGAGTTATGTTTATAAATATCCATAGATAGTATGATTATTTGTTGGTTGAAGAAAATGTGCATGAGCATATATGTGGTTGCGATTGTAAATACCGTAATGAACTGTGTTATAAAGCTCCAATAAGCGGTATGTTTGTCATGATTGGACAGGGTTTCAACAATTGTTATTGTAAATACTGCAATGAGCTGTGTTATGAAGCTCCATGGGTAGTATGTTTTTGTTTTTAGTGGTTTTTCTGTTTGTAGGTGTCATTGAACACTGAGGGCAGTGTTCCCCTAAGGGGGAGGGGTTTGCAGTAAAAAGAGGTTAAAAATCCATGTAATAAAGTTAATAAAGGTAAAATAAGAGAAAGGTCATGGGACACATATTCCAAGTTGAATGTTGTGAAAACATCTTAGTGGGTTTTCATTTGGTTTATTTATGGCCAAGGAAATAAAAAAGGCTTAAGAAAGGCAAGAGGTATTAATTGACATTTATTTATGAAAATAATGGAAATTAGGAGAAAAGGAAGGTGAAAGGTCACAGGTTACATGTGAGGAGGAAAATGAAGGAAAATAATGGAAATTGAAGAAAATAGAGGCTTGATTGATAAAAAGGATTATGAGGATAAGTTCATGGCCTTTTGATAGTTTTTGGGTCGAGCTCTTTCAATTCTCTCTCTCTCACACTTAGAGAATTTCTTGGAGAACTCTAACATTAAAGATAGGACAGAAAAGGAAGGAAAAGGAAAGCAAAGATCAAGCAAGGAATAATTGGATCAAGTTGCTACAATGGGATTAATTGCAGGTATCAAGTTGCATGTATGATTTCCTTGCTAGTTTTGGCATGTATGGTATATGCATGTTTGTATTCGATTCTCTTGTTGTCATTGGCATGGGTTTTTCTAGGTGTGACAGTCATTTTCAGCCTTTCCTTTCCATTTCCAGATAGCCATGGTCTGATGGTGTTCTTTTAGTTGGTTGAGATGGATTGTGAAATGGTTTCGAAACTAAGTGGGGTGCTCTCAGGAAAATTCCCAAAGGCCCAGGAATCCCTTGAATGGTAAATGGAAGGATACACGTTAAAGCCTGAGGGTGGAGACGAGAAAATTCCTCACAGTTCAGGTGGTGAGATTCAGAGGCATCCATACTTGTCTACGGTCTAGTGATCCCTTTACTGGTATATGGTGGGATTGCGCTAAAGCATGGTAGTGTATCTTTATTGTTTGGGCCTAGGAATCCCTTGACTAGTATATGATGCGATACACTGTGAAGCTTGGTTGTATAGATGAGGGTTTTGGGCCTAGGAATCCCTTGACCGGTAATGGAGGGATACATGATAAAGCCCAAGGAAGCCTTATTTGGTTTTGTTATGAGTACCACATTCATGCTTGGAATATGACACAGGGGTGTTTGGCTGAACGAAAGATTTGGTTTAGCCCAATCTATAGTTGGGTGGTATGTGGAAGTCCCTAAATTGGTTGTATTTTGAATATGAATAATAAGAATCTTCCTCTTGATTTTTATGAGAAAATGTGCTTGTTATTATGTGGATTTAATGGTTGTTCAATCATTTCTATTATTCTGGTTATATGATGGTTATAAACATGGTTTTATGACAGATCTTAGTCACGAATATCATCATGTTTTGATTAGTAAATGCATGGATAATTAATGTCTAACCTAATAGATGATAATGCAACTATGGGAGAAGGCATCAAACCTTCTTGACGATTCTCAGATAGGTATGAGATCCCTATTTTTAGATGTGTAATTATGACCTGTAGATTACATGTTCATAATGTGTTTGACATAATGCTTGTCATAGTTAGGCTTTCTTAGGCTAAGTCCTTGATAGATTTTTACATTAGAAGCTTTGTCCTTGTGTCTTTCATTATTTTGGAAAGTTTCATAAAGTTCTGGGTAGTGGCCTAGAGTCTATCCCTAAAAAGGTGGCACAAATATTGCGCTAGTAGGCACAAATATGTGAAAAATTACTACACCCACTCCCTTGTAGGATTATGCACGTGACTGGAGGGTTTTAGTCGCATGGATGTAGGCTTGTTCATGCGACTGGGAGTTAAGATCATTGAAAAAGGATGTTACCTCAGGGTTTGGACACCTGGAAGGGTGGTTTAGCTCTTGGGGGTCCAGTAGCACCTAAGGGAAGTTATTGAGTTTTTGGTTTGTTGATTCTTCTCCCTTAAGGTGATCTAGGAGATTGAATCATATCATAGTAAGTATTCATCACATGTTTACTTTGGTAGGCTATTAACTTGGGTAGATGTGGGAGAAGGGGGTTACACCTAAGTCTGATAGATCTTCCTCCCATAGCTACTTTAATTGAAAACAACATGCTCTTCACCTCATCAACTATCCTTTTTTGGCTGCTAGAAGCTTCTTAGGTTGGAATTTTAATGATGGGAGTTTATTTTTTCTAAATGACCCTTTGAATTCTTTCTCAACGGGAATGACCAATCAGATTTGTAGCACCACCTCCTAGTCTGAAATAAAAACTACTCCATAGAGATGAAATATCGAGTTTAGAAGAATATACATCTTTATCACTATATTTTTGACAAGGCTATGTCAAATTGCACATACAATTTGAGGTGTGACACCATACTTCTTGAAGCTAGGTCATTATACAACAAAGGTAGAGGACACATCTTTCTATTTTGAGGTTTTTGGGATTCCATAAAGAAGGCCAAATTTCCCAGTGTTGTGTCATGTATCATAGATTCCTTTTTTTTATCATAGTAATGAGTTGTCAATTTAGAGTAGATACATGCAGATGTTTTGGACCCCTTTGTGTGTATGTGCTTAATAATTCCTTAAAATCACATCAACATGATATCATGTATTTCTTGCACTATTACAATTGATATGGAGACATAAATATCTAGTTTAACCAACATACCTCCGTACCAAGATATAAGATACATACAAAGGAATTTATATTTCCCATTGTTACATGATATTCAACATGTTTTATTATTTTGCAATGTAAATTGAAATGTAGGAGGTCTTATAGTAAGTAGTGGTTAGTAGAGATTGTCCTACAACAATTCAGTATTATGTCATTCTCCATCCATCTTAAATTGAATTTATTCTTTTATCTGCATGCCAAAGTAGATCCTTAAAATGATTATATTATACCAAGTCTGAAAGCATGCTTATGCATTAATAATGCTTTCTCTTACCTGGATGATTTTTCTATTACTTTCCTAGATTTAGCGCGTGGAATTGATCACATGTTTGGATTTATAACTTCTCTACCCTTTTTTGACTGGCACATGAACTGTCTAAAATCCCTTAGGTAAATTTGAATATTTTAATTATTTAATAAGAATGAGGTTGAAGAAGAACAATAACAACTTTTGCAATGCCCTGTCTAGCTATTTTGTGAGCACCTCATTAAGAATTTTTGTTAAGATAAAGGCCATTATACAAACTGATATCTTACATTAGGTTATGGCAAGGCTCGTTTCTCACTGGCTATTTATACAGACAAATTTTAATGAATTTTTTGATGTCACTTAGAATTTTGTTTAATGATTCTTCTAGGGGAAAATATAAGTAATTCTTGTTAGGTTCAACAGAAAAGTGTTTTCCATTAAAGTACTTAAAAATTTTCCAAATTCTTTATTCATAATTGTCCAAATTTATGGTGCTGAAACTATCATATTTTACTATATTCAAATTTCAAATAGATCAAGCAGTGTAAAATTACCTTATATTAGTCAAAGAAAATTCAATTACAACAACAAAAAGAAGTTTCTTAAAAATATTTTCAACCTTGTGATGCTAACTAATAAATCAATGCAAAAAATATTGAAGCATTAAAAAAATTATTAGAAAAGGCATCATGCACATTAGGTTGTTCAGTATTTGAGCCATGTCATTTGATCTCACTCTAAATTTTGTGATTTGGTACTCTTTGAAGTTGGAATAATCTGGACTAGTTAGACTGTTCAGCTGACATGTATTTTACAATAGGAAGCTAATTTATGATTTGTTGGGATTGCCAAATGTTTTCCATGCAAGTTATTTAAGGGTTGAAACTTCTATATGGATTCAAAGATGCCGACATAGTAAGAATTTAATTTTATCATGACTTGCACATGTTCATTAGAAGCTTTTGAAGACTATTTTTACTGAGATTTTATATTTTCACCTGTACAAATATTCAATGCATATGTGGTGGGAAAAGAAGATACTCCTGAGTTTGTAGTGTTGTAGGAGTGGTAGGGAGTTGATTATGAGATCAAGAATCATGCAACTAATATAACCAACATGGGTTCTGCTTATAAGACTCTTATTCTAGAGTAAGCTCTTGTTATTTGTCTTGCTTAAGCAAGGTGGAATTTTTAAATGGAGATCATGGTTAAACTTTTATTGTAAGTGTAAAATTGGTTTGTTCTTTCATGACTGTAGAAGCCTTATTCTGGTGTGTGCATCATGATGTTGCTATTTATCTTTTTCCAATTGTTGATGTTTTCTATTGATATCCCTTCTTTACTCGAAACTTTATTTATTATTGTAACCTTGCATATTATTCTTAAGTTCCTATAACATGCATGAATTTGGAAGCTAAGTTGATTGCTTTCTATTTTGGTATCTTAAATTTACATGCATATCAACATTTTATCTAGATGCATATCATGTGGTGATTTTCTACTATATGTTTATTATATTTTGAAATGATTGTTTTATGTAGTTTGTACCATGGAAAAGTTGGTATGGATGCTGCAGAAGCACAACATTTAATGGATAGTTTAGATTGGCAAGGCATTGTTAAAGATATTGTGCATTTGTGAAGTGGCTAAAGGAAAATGGTTTAAAAAAAGTGAGTATCAAAGTTTAAAAACTTTGAACCTAAAGATATTAATCAAGAATGTTTACCCATATTGTGAGGTGGGGAAAGAAAATGTTGTTGATGAATATAATAGTTTCTTGGACCGTCCTGTGACATAGATTTCAAGAATAATGTAAATATTTTAATTACATGAATCAAAATGAAGAACTAAATATGATTGTTGTTTATATTTAATGTACTCGTGGTTTGGGTTCTGTATATAATATTAAACTCAATACAAAACAAAAAATAATAAACTCACACTCACAATTCAGTTTCTCTTCCATTAATACATGAGTTTTGAAACTTGATGATCTAAGACTAAGTGCATTTCCAAAATTGTCTGCCTTTGTCTCAGGACAATTTGTATATGGATATCCAAAGGGGAATTTCTCTTGTTTGGACTTCAGTTGTTAAGGTACTAACATGATAACTGATGACAAGCCTTTTGTAAATCTCAAGTTACACATAAAACTATAATTGAAAATTTGTTGTCACATGGACTATTCTGTTTGGGATCTATAATTTTCCACTATCACTAGGGAAAAACTAGTTTCGACCATATATATGCTTGTAACTCAGGTAGATGGGAAAATGAACATGATATTGCATGATTGATACATATCCTTTATTTAATTTCAATGTCAAAGCTTGTAACTTACTTGGCTTGATGGTAAAGTTGGTTATTTTCTATGAGAATTATTTTAAACTTTGATGCTTTATTCAGATAAAAAATTGCTACCCCAACAATTGTTGTTTGAACTTCACTAAAGCATTTATAAGGGGTAACATTTGTATATCCTAGATAGATAATGACTTCTCCTCATTATTCAACTTCCTTCTTTCAAATGAAATTATTTTGCATGAGGACAACTCTAATTTTGTTGCTTGATGCACATTCCACTTAAATAGGATGTGAGAAATTTGTAGGTACAAGTACAGGGCTAAATGTTAATACCTTCTTAAGGGGATGGAATGTGTCTTCTACTGTCTCTTCCCATTTGATCTCATAATTTTTTTTAATATCAGTGAGGAGTACCATGAGGTCTCTAAATCACTTAGTAGATTTCAAACATTATGTGGAATCTGTGTAGTTTATGAAATCCCCTCAAATGTGTAAGATTTTTTGGCATGAGCCAGTCAAGATTGTTGTGAATCATCTTAGGACAACTTTAACCTTGTTTTAAGTGATGATGTGTTGTAGGTTTGTTCTTTACAACTTCACACTTCTTTTGAAAATTGGTAGTTAATCAATTCCACCCTCATGTTAATCTTGGTAGAAGGGATTTATTGCTCCGTTAAAAATATTACAGGAGGCCAGTTATATATTTCATAAATCTATCATATTACTGCCTTAATAAGAGTGTTGGAACTTGAAAACATCTTGGTGGTAGTTCAAGATATTTTTGTGGAATTTCCAGGGCTGGTCGAGGGCTGGTTTATTGCATTGTAAGTCTGATATTTCATATTTGTATCCTTCTTTGTCTAATATAATCATATCACAGTGCCAGTGTATATCCCAATAGGGAAAAGACTAAAAGTGTGATGTTTTGTTTTCTTGCAACCCTTCGTAATCTCAATATGGGGAAGTGTCTCTCCAAGAAATTTTGTTCCAACTATTTTGTTAGAGTTGGAACATGCTTTACTACATATCCTAATCCACTAATGCACTACTTAGACTGCTTCATGATATCAAATAGTTTATTTGTAGGTGAATCAAAGTGTGAAATTAACCATCAATGAAATGAGTTATATGCTCCCTATGATTTTGTAAGTATCTTCAAAGCTAGTTATCCTGACTATTGGTTGAAACTATTCTTTAGTTATTGGGAAGAAGGTTGACTGTTTTTGACCTATCACAATGTTTTAGAATAGAGTTGAAGGTTAGATTTAATGGCATAGGCACATGTTCAAATGCTCCTCATTGTAAATGCAAAATGACTTCATTCTTAGCTTAGTAGACTCACTACTTCATATCTATATCCTTTCTCTGTCTCAAAACATGAATCTTACAAGTGACTTATTTGACAAAATTTGGCATTCTTCTCTGAGAAATGAGTGTTATCATGACTAGTGTTAACATCATTTTACCAATAAAGAGGCCTTAAACATGTTGTGTCATATTGAGAACAATCATTTATTGAGTACTCTACCTGACTAATATACTAGTTGTTTACAAATATGAGTAGAGTAATTTTCCTCCTTTCTTCTTGTAGAATGTAATGACAGAAGAAAATATTTAATAACACCAAAAGTAGTGCTAAAATATGAACCATATTTACCTTAAAGCATGAAATTCTTATCATTAAACAACCAGGGAACACTGAAAAGGCATCTGCCAAGAAAAATAAAAATGCCATCAAGTTGCCCCATATGAATTCTTGTTATACCTAAACAATCCAACACCCCCTTCTGCATTGTTCTACATTAATTGACCTAAAATAGGTTCAAACCCAAGCATATATCTCAAATCCAAGTGAATCTACAAGGACGCTTCTTAAATGAGATCTTTGGCATGTTCAATTTAGGGCCAACCTAAAAGGTATCATATATGTCTGACCTTTGTATGATCGGTGTTATTCTATCTAATTCCAAATCTTGATCTAAATAAAATAGTGATATGTGCCTTCAAAGGGTTAGGATCAATCATAATCTCAAAGGGTGAGTTCTGACATCTCTAAAGATACCCTTTTATGTTTTCTTAAGATAGGCTTTAATTCCTTCAAGGTTCTTAAAAATAGTTTGGATGACATGTCATGAGGCAATGTTGTTCATTCATAACTTAAAATACAAGTAGAAACTTCCTTATATACGTGGCCATACTCGTTTTTAAAAAGTAGTCACTACGTATTTGTAACACATATTGACCATATAATCATAAACAAAGAACCACTTATTGAAATTAAATTTTCATGTTACTGAAATATGCTTGGTTAATTGAAATTAAGGTGTTATTACTATTCTTTTATTAAATTTAAGCCTAAAAAGAAATATGTTTACTTTGTACCACAAATGCATCATTGTAGAAAGGTTTTTTTTTAATGGAAGTTATTATGACCATTTTTTTATTGAGCAATTTCACATCTGAATCATAGTGTTAAAATACCAGTGCTCTATTAGTGTTCAAATTTTAGTATTTTATGACTGTTATTCAACCACAATTAGTGTTGTTCATGATACAAACCTTTTCCCAGGAAATATCAGTGCTCTATCAGTTTTCAAATTTGAGTATTATTAGTGCTCTATCAGTGTTCAAATTCAAGTATTTTATGATTGCCAACATGATCAGGTCATCTGTGAGAAATCCTTCCAAGGTGGTTTTGGAAATGAGAACCTCCTATTTAGCTAGATCATGCATCCATAAGATAATTTATTTCTACATGCATCATAAAAAAAGAACAAAAATAGCTATTGTTTTCTCTACCTTTAAGATTTTTAATCTTGTTTTGTATTTATTGAAGGTTTATGATTTGAGGCAAGAGCTTGGACCAACTGATTCATAGCAAGACCCTCTCACAACACTGACATTCACTTGACATTCACTTGGGAAACACTAAAATTCACTCAGGCAAGGACTTGTTGCTACACAACCCCTCTTGTTTGATATGATTCCAACTTCCAATTACAATATATTATGACCTTATTAGATCTATTTCTTTAATGTTTCTACTTGATGGCAAACTAGGTCTATTGTGATTGATTTTTTAGGTACAATGTAATAATAAAATTGAATTCTGTATTATTAAATGTGATTAATGGTTCAATTATTCTAATGGAGGCCAATTTCCTTTTGTAACTACATGGGACTGGTCACATTCTCATTAGATGTAGATGAATTGTTGGACTTTTCATTAAACCAAAACTAGTAAAGAATAGTGTGTATGCATGTTGGACTAACCAAAAGGAAGCAAAAACTTCTTAAAAGGACTAATAAAAAAGAGTTAAAAACTATGTGGAATATCGTGGAGTTCTTTGGAACAAACATTTGTTTTCTATAAACATTATAGATAAATTCTTTGCTTCCTGGGTTTTATATCTCGATAGTATTCTTTGTAAAGCCCCACTCTTTTAAAGCTAACCAATGGCATCCTCTATTTGGAGGCTTGAATTTGTCCTATATCCATTTCTGTTGGTGCAATTCCTACATTTCCATGCATCTTTTTTTCAAATTTATGACTTTTATTTAACTAAAAGATTTACATCTCAAGACCTAAAAATTTCTGAAATATATATTTTTTCCTTAAATGTAGCCTATTAAAAAGGTGAAATTACATTGTGCATTGAGCACCAATGTAGTAAATTTTGAGCTATTAGAAGATTAAAAATTAACTTCTGATGGTTTTCTTTCCATTTGTTTTCACAAGTTATCTATAGCTTGAGTTTTTTAGCATGTAACTTAGTTGGCATGATTATGCCTAAGATTTTCTTGAATGTTGGATACTAAGTTCCTAAAGTGTTATTTTCTATGGAGAAATTTTATTTTCTATGTTTAGACATGTCATTTGGCTACATAGTGGCCACTATCATCTAACTGAAGAAAATTTGTTTGAGTTTGTTGCTTTTCTGAGGAAAAATGGCATTGACATTACTGATGTTGAGGTATCTATTATATAAATCATTTATAGTCTACTTTAGTTTATATTTCAGTGTTCATCATCTTTCATGTCTTATACTTTGCATTATATTTTTTTTTCATTTTTAGAAGAGGAACTCAGTATTGATGGTAAGAAGCAAGAATTGAAGAAAGATGAGAACAATAACACTAGAGCGACAAATGCAGAAAGAGAGAGAGAGAGAGAGAGAGAGAGAGAGAGAGAGAGAGAGAGAGAGAGAGAGAGAAGAGAATTTATCTAATGATACCCTTAAAGACAATATCCCACATGAGACCCACACATTCAGACTGATAGTCAAGTCTTTAGAGTTTGTGGATTCACCTGCAATGCCTTGGAAACACAATGATAATGTTTTGAAGTGATGAAACACTATTTCATGTGTAAATTGCAGTCCAACAAATATTATCTTGGAAACTCATATTGTAATAATTGACATTTCATATAATATAATTTGTGTGGTTGAAATTATTTATAGTTGTACTTGATATTATTTATTATTGTAATTAACATAACTAAATTTGTAATTTCATATTAGATGAGCAAGCACATTGTATCATTTTTTTTTTAAATTTAGTTACAAAATTATACTAATTAATGTATGTTGATTAATAATGAACACAAAATCAATATGAAACTAGTAAATTAGTAGTTTATATTGATTAATGATGAACATAAATAAATTAAATATACAATGACTAAACTAGTCATTTATAATGATTACTAGTATTTGCACATTATGGTGCAAAGGAACGTCGACGACCTTAAACAGAGGATGGAGGGCGATGATGTTAAACAAAGGGAGGACGATGACTACGTTAAATGGAGGGTTGAATTTTAAAAACACCACGTGGAATATCTCTACAGTGTTGGCCTACGAATCTCTAGTTACCTCATAGAAACTCATAATAAGAAATGCCTTTGGCATAATTATTGAAAGTAAATGAAATGAATATAAACTACAAAATCAATAATTTATATAATGAATATGAAACTACCAAAAGATGATAGATGACTATTTTAAATGATAAGTTTTTGATAAAAATGATGATTAAAATTGCATATATACGAATATTAGTAGCTAATTTACAATATCTTATAATGTGATTTAAATTTAGTCATATTTCTTTGGTCAGTAATTGATTTCAAACGATGAATAAAATTTTCATGTATATGACTATTAGTAGCTATTTTATAGTATCTTACAACGCGACCAATATTTTGGTCATTAATTGGTTTTCTTGGGTGATCATTGTTGGGGCACTTAGTTGTTCCTAAAGGATCAACTAACCTCTACACATTAAATCATCAACCTGAAGTTTCGTCTGTTTATTTCAAGGTTTTCTGCATGGTTTGTGTAAGAGACAATGCTAATGTCACCTAACTTGTATGGTCCTAATGAAAAGTAAAGGCATAAGAACGAGAGGAACAACTCACACTTACTAAAATAAGTAACTCACTCTCAACTTCTATAATTCAAGCTTAAAATATCAAGGTTGTTAAAAGAATCAAAGCATTAAGTTTCCTATAAAAAACAATGAAGTAATCCAACTAAATACAAAGTTGTTTCCTAGGAAACTGCATCTCTAAGAAAGGAACAACTCTATGAATAGAAATGAATCTGCTGAAAATAGTATCAAATCTCCAGAATTAACAACTGTACATTAATCACAAAAAACAATAAGGAAAGATAACACTCAAAGAATTGATTGCAATAAATCTAACTCTATGATTTTCCACTGTGACTATTGCAAAAACTCAGACTGTAACAGTAAATATGATAATCAACAATTAGATATAGAACACAATTGAATAACTGTAGAACAAATCTTGAAAAAAATATATGGATTTATAATACAAGAAAGGAAAGTAGTAGTTCCAATTGGGCCCAAGATCCCTAGAATTCAACTACCTCATAGCTAACTTAGCATAATAAGTTAAGGTCGAACCATAAACTCATGACCAGACGAATCATACAGGGAGATAACGGAAAACACAAAATTTCATGCTCTATGTTTCTGGAAAGGTAAGGCGCAAGATTGGGAGGGTCAGGGAAGATAGATTTGTTGTCTCGACATTCAAATGAAAATTTGGCATTCCACGTATTCTACAAATGATAAAAAATAGAATCGCCTGAAAATGAATTTTCGCAAGATTGAACAAAAAAGACAAGATCATGGAAAATTTCAAGATAATGTGGAAGAGGTGCAGATGGAAGGAGGTCTCCTTCACTATAGATTCTTGTTCATTCTCCCACACATACTCATCAAATACGATATCGCAGTTTGGAAGCTCAACACCAACTCCATCCATAACTTGATTCTTATATACATCACAAGATGGATCAGAGATAGATGAAAAAAACACACTAAAACCCAGACGATTAGAGAGACCGAAGGATAGAGGATGAGGAGATAACACTTCATGATAACCATTAGAGTCATAGCCCAAATATATGAATAAATTCTAAGTGGGGTAGGAGGAGATGGTGGTTGATCAACAAGTGGATTCTCAACTTATCCCACCTCAACCTGTAGAGCTAGATTTGTTTGATGAGAAGGGGATGAAGGGTCACTTGGAACAACAACATTTTCCATCTTAGATTTAGGAGTTCTAACATCCATGTATGTTGGGAGAGGTTTGAAAGATTCTAACTCATGTGGATTTCCATAAATGTGAACAAGATATTAAAATCTTTCATCCAATAATTCCCAATAAACTTCATGTTCAGTAAATTCAAAACAGTAATGAATGAAATGATCATGAAAATATTAAAGAGATTCATCAGGTGCTTTTCACAATTTTAAAATTTTCTTATTAAGGGACTCACTATCGTAAAGAATGAAAACACGACATGTTTCATCAACAAAATGATTGAAGGAGTGTATGGAGGATACAAGCAATGTGTGAAACCATTTCTTTATGTGCCCTTCAAATTTGAGAGCAAGCAAACCATAGGAAACATCCTTAGACAAGATGTCATTTTTATCAAAAAAAACAAGAAAAGAAACTATGTGCCTGAGAAAGTTTATGCCAACCTTGCCATTGAACTTAAATTTAGACAAGTCATTTAAAATTCTCTTCGACACTTCCCAATTTGTAGAATTAGAAACACATGTCGGGTTTATGATTATGGAATAAGTCAAATATGTATAGAAATTCAGAATGGACTTCAAGAGCTCAACTTGTCATCTTGCCCTCCTTCTAGTGCCAAAAATGTTGATGGTTCTAGACTCACCAAAATTCAGGGGATCTCCTCAATATGAAGTCCCAACTAGACCTCACACCATTTGGAGTAGGAGTCCCAATAGTGTGTGGTAATGTAATTCCTTGACCACGGAAATGCGCAAAGGAAAGTATGATAACTATGGGTGATAGCAAGTGTGTGACCCTATGGAGAGTCAAGTGCGATGCATGAAAGTTACAACACATGAAGGGAAAAGGAAGTGAGCCCCTTGGAAGTCTATAATAGTACACAACTTGAAACGAACACATAAGCGAAATGACATCACAAGATAAGATGCGGAATAGTCCACAAGTTAAAGTGATGAGTTAATCCAACAACGCACATTCAATAAGATTCATACAAATGCAAACAAAATATTTCATAAGCATATGCGTAATTTAACTAACATACATTCCAATACAACAAGAATAGTCCTATTATATTAACAACATATGCATGAAAGCATGATGGCTCTAATTTTCTTATTAGAAGTGAAATTTCCATCCATACATACACCACTGACGACCACTAGCTCCAATAGTGGAACATTATAGTCAAGAAAACCTACTCTTCCAAAGAAGTATACTCTTTCTACGCCATGGAGAAGCCATGGCTCATCAAAATACTCCCAATCTCTTTCTAAGCCAAAGACTAGCCAAAATCTTGGCTCCCAGAAGCCTCTTCTATGAGTTATGAGGTTATATTTATAAAAAGAGGGGGTCACTCTTTAACTGCCCTTTGTGACTTTTGGACTACCCTCATGACTCTTCAACTTCTTCACAAAATGGCACATTACATTACATGGTGACTTTTCATATTCCAATATTGACACTTGGAATTTCACTTACAACATAATTAAAAATAATATTATATTTTCCACATGTACTCATATAAGACAAAATAGGGTAGACACATCTTAAGAAGACATAACACTATGATTCTAAAGTTTGGGGGAAGTCCAACTCAGCAACCTCCACTTGTTGTTTCTCAGTCACATATTAGTGCCAAGATTGGTATTGTGTGATGGTGTCCCCAAACTGCTTAATAATGTCTTTTTGAAAGTAGACTCTAGCCTCAATGGTATCCGTGTACACTATCTTGGAACCTATGTCCAACCATTTTGAAGCATGAGCAACATTGTATTAACCTTGACATGACCACTGATGTACTTCTACATGTTGTATGTGTTCAACTCCAAGCCTTCCCTAGTGGATTCTTGTATTAATTTCTCCAAGTACCCAACGATCTCCTATTGGACTTGGTTCTTGGGTTTAGCATTGGTGAGAGAACCGATTGATGGGATCTAGTGTGTTCTCACCAAGAAATCCAAACTAATGTACAACCACAGATATGAGGTCTATGTTCTGCCAATGAATGAGGCGAGTTGGTCCTTGTTCTGAATCAATATTTGAACCTTCACTTTCTCCATGTCTACATGAGGCTTCATCTTCTTCACTAAATCAAGCGGGGCCCCTTTGTGCCACATTGTCCACTCTTATACATAGGTAATGGAAGCATGTATGCTTTTGATATTTTTAACAAACTATTTTCTCCTATGTTGTAGGCCATGCACATGCACAACTTCTTTATGCACGATGATAAATCCATCATAGAGCTTCCGCATGGTTTCTCCAAGTGTTGATACTTCAAAAAGTATTGTTGTCTAATATGATAAATGATTTCTACATTGTTGCTAAGAGTTGTTCTACCTCTTTCCTGGTAGCCTACAAGTTCTTTTCCAGTTTCGCATTCTCAGCCATCATGCACTAAACATTTGATCTGGTTGCTCCTACATAGGCCAAGCTAGCTTCAACAATGGTAGTTGGATGCTTCCTTGTGTCCGAAACTATCACCCTTTCATTGATGAATGTAGTTGATACGTGATCATTCAGAAAGTGCTTCATTCAGGCCTATACAATCCTCTTTTGGAACTCATCAAATGATAGATTTTACACATCCATGTCCGAATCATCATCAAGGAGAACAACATCTCCTTACTCGCTTGGGGCTAGCACTTCAAAATGGAGGTGTTGGAGATTGAGGGATGACTTGTGATGCTCTCGACATCAGGTCAAGATCTTCATTCTATGTCTTCTATTTCAACTCCATGTCTGTCGCTTCAATCAATTTCTCACTCTGTTGAGAAAGCTCTCGATCTTGCATCTTTTTACCTTCCTCCATAATTTTTGGTTGTTCTGGTTCTTCAACATGCATTAATCATGTTTCCTTTTTCATCACGCATAGCCTTTTTTCTTCTTTCTGCTTCTGCTTCTCTTCTCAGTCTCTTCTCCTCAACTCTTGTTCTTCCTTCAACTTCTTCTCTATCTCCTACAACTTCAGTTTTGCTTCCTACAACCTTTGATTTTATTTCTTCCTATGCTCTACTCTCTTCATCCATTTCTCCCTCTTTTCTTCCATTCTCAAAGATGCCTTTATGATAATATGATCTGCCATCATTTTCCAACAATGCTCTCCCTCTATATCATCATAAATCTTCCTCTTTCCATTGTCCTGCACTAAATTGTTGCCTTCTATTGTTGTTGTTGTTTCCGGAGCTATTGTTGTCTGTGCAGAAACTTTCCAAGTCCTTGCTATACTAACCAGATCATTGAGTCTGGAAGAATTGTATTAGTACCTCTGTTGTACTTATTTCTCGAAGGCAGTTCTTGGCTGTGAAACTACACCGAGAAACCAACCAGATCAGTCTTTAGGTTCAATTTGGCCCTTGAACCAAAGGGGGCTCCATCAATTATTACGAGGCCTTTTTTAATGCTATCCATTATCACTGAACAACCTTTGAAGCACAATGGCCAGATCAATTATTTGTTGTAGGTGGTTGCTGATGATTATCCAATCTCTTCTAAGAAATAAAGCTCTCTCTTGTTGAAACTTAATCAAAGTTCCAATGTCTAATTCAGACAAAAAACATCTATTAAAGAGTTTAGTGGAGGAAAACATGAGAAATCAAGTAATCAAGTATTCATACTGAATAATTAATCAAACAAATAGTAGATGCATGTAGAAAACTTCTGTAGCCAAACAAATAGTAGATGCATGTAGAAAACTTCTGTAGCCAAACGAATATATGTTTAGAAGATGATAGAAGGTGACAATTAATGATGTAGATGAGTTATTTCAAACATACGGTTCAATAAACTTATCTCTATGATGATGATAACTTCGTGGTGGGATATCGGGGAGGTTGATACTCAAACCTAGTCTTTCCCTACCTCCTATGTTACCCTGAACATATGGAAAAATAAAGTATGAAAACACTAGAAAAACATACAGAGGGAAAACAAATTTTGTCATGAACTAGAACGAGAATGGTAGTATGATTGCATAAAAATCCAACTATTTTTAATTACAATCAAATAATATATAGAAAATAACATCAAGTTAATCGTGTCTAGATTTTTGCAATAAAAATCTTATCAATAAACTAAAAATAAAGAATCTCTGAAAAACTGCAGGAAATTTGGAATTGCTAGAAAATCCTTTGCCTCCAATTCTAGAAATAATCATTTGAATGTTTGGTTCACTGCTTGAAAATCTAAAGATGATGCTTAGAATCTGCTAACAATCTCCAATTGTAAATTATGTTCCCTCAAATCTAGAAATTGGCTCATTGATTGATAATTGCTTCCCTTTATTCTTGAAACTCATTGCTCACTTTTGTCACAATTCTGCCCTAATATTTCAACTATTGATCTTTTGCCTTAGAATTTGGAGGTTGTTGAAACTAATCCCTAAAAATCAGTTAATATTCCCATAGTCTGGTTGACTGATCACATTTTATAAAATTGATTAATCCCCTATCCTTTGATAAAATACTTTGATAATTCAATTATCTTAATTATCCTTCAGGTGCTCAATCATTATTGAGAAATTTGAAAACGATCTAGAAATCATTGGTTTTTGTTTTGTCACTCTTTAGCTTTAAAAACATTAATTTTATCTTTTTGGGATTAAGATATTTTAATAAAAATATTTCCCAAAAATCTATAAAAGTATATTTCCATATTTCCATAAAAATAATTCCTTCATGTGATTTTGAAAAATCATGCCTTCAATATAAAACCATGTCTTGTTTTGACCTATAAAATTGTTCTTTTCCTCATGAATTTCAATAATCAAATCCTAAAATATTTCCTTAAATAATCTTTTCTCTGTAACCCATCCATGGTTTTGAAAATCATGTCTTGTTTTGCCGTGATTGATAAAATGTCTTTTAGTTTCCTTTTTTACTTCTGTAAAATATTTGGATAAGGATTTATCCAAATTCTCTCTTCACATACATTTGTCCTCTTTTTAATTATTTTCCTCCATATACTATAGCTAAAAACATTGACTTGTCTGCCAAATTTCATTTTCACCTCTATAAAATTATTTCATAGGGAGGATATCTCCTTATAACATTGGAATGATTTGTTCCCTTTATAACATTGGAATGATTTCTTTTTAAATGTACTCCATTTATTTTCCTTGATACATACTTTATAATATAGACATTTCCTTACTTACCTCATAGACTTCTCCCTGACATTTTTAAATTTAAACCAACGTAAAAATGGTTTTACAATGGTCTTAGTGGGGAGTAGTTGGTAAATGGTTTTGGAGGTGGGGTCTGAAATCGATGAGGGAGTGATAGTTTTAAAAAGAAGTAAAGCAATAAATGTGAAACGACTTTTCAAAGGGGGATGGTTTAAAAGTCGAATAGGAAACCCCTCGTCAAGCCATTGATTTAGTATTTCTCATATTTCAAGGTATTTAAATGATTTTAAATTTAAACCAATGTAAAAATGGTTTTACAATGGTCTTCGGGGGGGTAGTTGGTAAATGGTTTTGGAGGGGGGTCTGAAATCGATGAGAGAGTGACAACTATAAAAAACAGTAACACAGTAAATGTGAAAAAAAATTTGGAGGGGGGTAGGTTAAAAGTTGAATAGGAAACCCCCTGCAAGCCATTGATTTAGTATTTCACATATCTCGAGGTATTTAAATTACGGTGGTTTAATGTGTGAAGTGTGTGGTGGGACATAGGCTTAATTTGACTTGTGATCACTGATTTGTGAATTGGTTACTTCTAAAGTGGAATTTGATATCACGTAAGACATTATTCATTCTTGGAGATTGGGCCTTGGCCCATATTGATTTAATTTTTTAATAATAATTTTATATTATAAATAAATTAATTTTATAAAAATATTTAATCATATTTTCTATAGAATTAAAATCTATTAATAAAATAAAAAATTTATTAAAAATTACCCAGCGACTACTATAGGAACTCTTTTTTCACCAAAACTTGCATATGCCCCTTGATATTGGCACATAAATTAATTAGAAAATTTCAAAAAAAATTGTAACTTTTAGGGTGTCAAAAACAGTTACAACAACAACTCCAACTGGGGACTGCTTCCCACCTATGGGATGCAGAGAACCTAGTAGACCAGCTACCTTGAATCGGTTGGGCATGGATTCAGTTCATAAACCTGTAATTTGCAAATCTGAAGCCATACTTCTTGCACTAATCCGAGACTATTTCATGCTAAAATCCAAAAGCTGAAAATTGTTGAAGTGAAACTAATGACCTTGCAAGTGGAAATAAGCACAACAATGCCTAATGCATTTGGTTATGGACTCAATAATCAACAACGTTTATTCTTCCTATCTCCTACAACTTATTGTACTTCAACCAAGCCCAAACTACATACTGCAACTGAAATCCAAACTGAAATAATTGTTGATCTAAACTGAATCAATCCATAAACTGCATACTAAAGCTAAATGATCTACTGCACACTGAAATCGAATGATTTACTGACTCAATCCCACAAACCTCTTATCTAACTGAGCTAAAAATTTGCAATCTTAGGTGTAATCCATATTTCAGTGTAACAATGTGGGAAGTGGTTTAACTGGAAGATCACTTTGTATGTAGCTGAAGATATGAAAAATATTTACAATATGAAAGAGAAACTCCATCGGTAACTAATACTTACAATTTAAACTTGAATACTGCATCCTTTGTTGATGCTTGAAATTTCTAGTCATCATCAAGAAGAAGAAAGATATGCTATTGAATGCAACTGACATTTCGAACCAGGGGAATCATAACCTAGTGGAATCAACATGTGACAAAGTGGAGTCTCTAGGTAAAGGAATTGAAACCAATATCAAAATCCTACTCCTTTTTCACCAGCAAAGAGTAGATCTAGTCAATTATTGTTGTTTAGGGAAAGATCTCTTCATTACTTTTCAACCTGAGAACGACGCCAAATTTTGTACTTGTTTCTGGAAGGCAATTCTTGGCTATGAAACTATCTCGAGAAACTAGCTCGACCAGTCTTTAGGTTCAAGTTGGCCCTTGAACCAGATGGGGCTCCCTCAAGTGTTACGAGGCCATTTTAACACTATCCATTGTCACTAGACAAGAGCCTTTGAAGCAAAATGGGCAGATCAATTATTTGTTGTAGGTGGTTGTTGATGATTATCTAATCTCTGCTTAGAAATAAAGCCCTCTCTTCTGAAACTTAATCAAAGTGCCAACATCTAATTCTGAGAGAAAACATATCTTAAAGTGTTTGGTGGACGAAAATAAGATAAATCAAGTAATCAAGTGCTCATACTAAATACTTAATCAATCAAATAGTAGATGTGTGTATAAAAATTTTGCATCCAAACAAATATACATTCAGGAGATGAAAGAACGCGACAAATAAAGATCTAGAGGAGCTATTTCAAATAGACTATTCAATAATTTTATCTCTATAACGATGATAACATCATGGTGGTCTATTAGGGAGGTTGATACTTAAGCCTAGCCTTGCCCTAGCTCTTATTTTACCCTGAACATATGAAGAAATAAAGTATGAAAACACTGGAAAAACATACAAAGGGATTTTTTTTGTCATGAACGAGAGCCATAATACTTTAATTAAATTCCTATAATAAAAGTCTTTACAAAAATGGTAGTATGTTGGCATCAAAAGCCAACTACTTTTCATTACAAATAAAAGAATCTATAGAACATTATGTCAAGCTAACTGTGTCTAGATTTTTGGAATAAAAATATGAACAATAAACTAAAAATAAAAATAATCTCTAAAAAGCTGCAGGAAATTTGGAATTGTTGGAAAATCCTCTGCCTCCAATTCTAGAAATAATCTTTTGACTGTTGGGTTCACTGCTTGAAGATTTGAAGATGATCCTCAAAATATGCTAACAATCTCCAAATCCTGATTTCGTTCCCTCAAATCTGGAAATTGGTTCATTGATTGTTGATTGATTGCCCTTATTCTTGAAATTGGTTTCTCATTTTTGTCACAAATCTACCCTATTCTTCTGCCTCTTGACATTTTTCCTTAGAATTTGGAGGTTTTTAAAGCTTCTCCCTAAAACTTAGATAATATGCCCATAATCTGGCTGGCTAGTCTCTTTTTATAAAATTGATTAATCCACTATCCTCTGATAAAATACTTTGATAGTTCAATTATCTTAATTATCCTTTAGGTGCTTAATCATTGTCAAGAAATTGGAAAATGATCTGGAAATCATTGGTTTTTTTCACTCTTTAGTTTTAAAAATATCAATTTTAAGTTTTTGAGAATAAGATATTTTAATAAAAATATATCCCTAAAATTTATAAAACTATATTTCCATAAAGTGGTTTTGAAAAACCATGTCTTCAATATAAAACCATGTATTGTTTTGACTTGTAAAACAGTTACTTTACTCATGAATTTCATTAATCAAATCCTAAAATATTTCCTCGAATAATATTTGCTATGTAAACCCATCCATGGTTTTCAAGACAATCATTTGTAATACTTCTCCATTGTAGCATTTATTTTTTTATGAATTTCATAAATGAAATTAAAGACAAATTGCCCAAACCATTCACTATTTTCATATTTAGTTTTTCCCACTTTTGGTTTACTTATGAATAGATGAAACTTCATAAATAATCCTCTTTTTTTTTTGTGAAAACCTTCTACTATTTTGCTTCCCCATGGTTTTGAAAACCATGTCTTGTTTTGCCATAATTGGTAAAATGTCTTTTGGTTTCCCTTGTTACTTCTATAAAATCTTTGGATAAGAATTTATCCAAATTTTCTCTTCGCGTACATTTTTCCTCTTTATAATTATTTTCCACCTTATACCATAGCTAAAAACATTGACTTATGTGCTTTGTAAAATTTCATTTTCACCTCTCTAAAATTATTTCACAGGGAGGAAATGTCTTTATAACATTCGAATGATTTGTTTTTAAATGTACTTCTGAAACATGTATTTTCATTTTTACCTCATTTTACTCAGTCTCCTCTTAACTCATATATTTCACCCATAGCTCATTTAAGAGAAATACGAATGTCAAAATGCTCCCACCATTTATTTTCCTTGATACATACTTTATGATATATAGATTTTCTTGGCTAGCTCATAGACGGGGTCTAAAATTGATGAGAGAGTAACAACTGTAAAAAGAAGTAAATGTGAAACCACTTTTTGGGGGGTAGGTTAAAAGTAGAATAGGCAACCCCCCGCAAGCCATTGATATAGTATTTCACGTATCTTGAGGTATTTAAATTATGGTGGTTTAATGAGTGAAGTGCGGGGTGGGTCATAGGCTTAATTTGACTTGTAAGTCGTTTATTATTGGTTTTCCACTTGGTTACTTTTAAAGTGGACTTTGATAGCATATAAGACATGATTTGGTCTTGAGCCCATATTGATTTTAAATTTTTAATAATAATTTTATATATAAATAATAATTTATAAAAATATATAATTGTATTTCTATAAAATTAAAATTATTTAAATAAAATAATTTTGTTATTAAAAATTAACCAACAATTGCTATAGGAACTATTTTTCCACCAAAATTTGCATACGCCCCATAGGTTTGGAAAGGAAATTTTAGCAAATTAAAAAAAAAAAAAAAAATTGTAACTTCCACGGTGTCAAAAAGAGGTGCAACAACCTCCAAGGATCCTCATCTGGCCAATGAAATGCCTCATTGATCCACGAAATATAGTGGTACTTACAAATACTAGGGGGATCATACAGATTAAATTCCTTAGTGCCGAACTCAAATTTCACTATGTACTTAGCCCCGACATCTGCATCTTTCAAGTTCTTAATCTCATATAATCCATTCTGCAAAGGAAGAGTGAGCCATGGTGCTTTGTTCTTCCTATGTAGTCTTGCTGACAAGCCTGTAGCGAGGTGGTATGATACTTATTGCATGATCATATTGTCAGTGGCATACCTTTGGTAAGACATGGAAAGGCTTCTCTCTACCAAACACTTTGATGAAGGTGCCACCTAGTGAGGCATACCAATCTGTAATGTCTACTATTGACTCCATTTCTTCTCAGGGCATGCAAGGTGGATCATGCTCAAATATAAGCTTGTATAACAGGATGATAAAGTGGTCAATTAGCCTTTCCATTACTCCTTGATAATTGGAATCAGAAAGAAACTTTCAATAGATGTTCACGACAGTCTCTCATGGTGTCCATGTCTAGTTCATGCCAGGGAGACAACAAATCTGGCTAGTTGAATGGTCTCCCATCATTCACCAATTGGTCTAGTAAGACTTCTCACCCTTCAGGGAACGTTTATGTGCTCTCTTGACCATATATTCTACAAGAAAATATGATCAAGAACTGGTGAGACTTCCTGAGGAACTTTCTCTTATAAACATGGGTGAGTGTCTACTGAAACTTTGATGTCTCTTTCACCCAGCGCTTGACAATGTCTCTTGTGTTCACATAGCTATGGGTGGCATAGAAGAGTGAGTCCATGTGCTTCACCATATTAGGAAAACGATACATCTACTTAAAGTCTTCTGCCCTGAAGGTGGCAAGCTTCTGCCCTGATGCACTTCTCAATGTTATAGTTTGTTCATCTGTATGTGAGACAATCCAACTTATGATGTACACACATGGGAAGATGAGATACGTGCATGCAACATTGTATAACCCTGACTTTCAGATGCTAAGATAGACCTATCGGTCCTCCAAATATACCTCAAAGTCTTCTATAAAAGTATCTTTGATATGTTTCCATGTTAGTGTTGTTCTCTTATCTATAAACAACTGAGTATATGCATACACTGGTAAATCAACTGAAGTCTGCTCAACGTCTTCTCTAGTAATGTTCTTGGAGGTTCCCTTTGATTCAAATCCCTTAGATTCTATGTTAACTGTGACTACTAGAGAGATTCTCAACAATTGTTGTACCTATGGGACAAAGAGGACAATCATGGCAAGCAAATGTGAGTTTGAAACCAAAACAAATTCAAGGTAAGTTCAAGAAAGAAATCGGGCATTATATGTGAGGGATTGCATAGTTTTCTTGATAGGGGTGACTAGCTGATTGTGGGAACTTCAAACTACATAGTCCCAACAGTTAGGGTGGAAGATTGATGACTGGAACTACACAATCCATAGTTTAGCCTGGGAAAAGGTCTGGGAGAGACTACACATTCCGTAGCCTTGGTGGCCAAGATGGAAGGTTGTCTCTTGGAAATGTGCAGTGTGCAGTTGGAGCTAACCTAGGATATGCTCTATGCAATTCTAGAGGCCAAGCTTGTGGTTTGAGCCTACAAATTACACAGTGAAAGTTGCGCAAAGTGAGATTCAGCCAAGGGGGAACCCAAATCTTCCCAAGGGAAGTATGAAAAAAAAGTAGATCTAAGAGATAGTGTGAAGGTGAGTGCATATCTAGCTAAGTTGAGATGCATGCATGTGAAATAAGTGCAACAATTAAGCCAAACAATAAAAAGTGACAGAAAAAGCAGTAAAAGGCGACAAAAGAAAAACTCATGAAGAAAACCGATGACGATCACTTCGAAGGCTCCTCGATCTCTTCGGGAATGCTAGAACTCCAAGATCAAATGTGAAAATGAGCTCTAGCTTCATTGATTAAATAATTTTGGACAAATTAGGGTTTATGACACGCATGCCTAAAATCAAGGAAAAAATGACACTTGGTAAAAGTTTCTAAAAATAGAGAAAGTGCCTCCTTCAAGATACTAAAAATAGATCCCTATTTTTAGGGATGTGTTTTGATTTTTTTTTTTTACTTGTTATGGGGAAACTTGCCATGCACATTGCTGGGAAAGATAGCGCAGTTCCGAGAATTGGGCAACTTTCTGGCTCAATGCACTACATAATTTCTGAGCTCCGTGAGGGTTGCACAATTTATGGGATCAGTGTTGGGCTGCCCACTCATGAATACTCATTTCCTGAGCTCAAGTCTCATTGGCAGTCAAGACCATGCAATTCTCGACAATAAGGCTAGTTTCCCTGAAGGATTGTGTAGTTCCTAGGGGCAAGCCCAAAACTACTATGGGACCAAGTTAGGAGATCATCTTATGAGTTATAAAATCAACTAAGTAAGCGAACACAAGGCAAATTGAAAATATAAGTATTATTCGAAGCATAGTGCAAGATGAAATGGTGTGGTTAAGAAGGAAGGCTCTAAAATTGAAGCACAGGAAAAATTTTGGAGGGTGATTGTAGCTGCTAGAACACTAGTTGAGGTGGAGATTCCAAGGTAGTGTAACATTCGTTGTATACTATTCCAAAGTTTACATGTGTTTCGTACAACCTGATGATCAACCTGAGGAATTGTGTGATCCATTTTGGAGAAATTCCTAAATAATAGAGGCCTAATTTCTCAAGGGATTACACAATGAAATAGGGGCTCAAGCAGAGCAAAAAAATTACTAAATATGGGTTAGATATTCTAAGTGAGTAGAGAGATAGGTTATGCCCTTGCAGGTTGTGATCAATTGAGAAAAGAAGTTGGAATATATATTTGCTCATCAGATCCATGTAAGTAAGCATTAGGGTTTTTAGCAGTTTGCTTTCCCAGAGAAAAATACTATTTGAATGTGTGTGATTTCTTAATACATGTCTGAGATTTTTATTCTAAATTGTGAATTAATGTTTGCAGAGTAGTATAGTATATTTGTGTCTTGTGATTTTGATTAAAACATCATGAGAAATTGCAAATATACATCATGGTTTCTACAATTTTTACTAAATTGACTAGTTAACTGAGAGATCAGTGGGTTAACAACAATTACTAATACTCAACTGAACTCCTCCCGACTAGAGCTTAGATAAATGAGTTTCACTAACTATAACTCTACTATATTTTTATATTTTAGAAATAAACTCATGCACAACCCTACTTCTTGCCCACAAACTCAAATTGATTGATTTAACTAAGTGACTTGGCTATGTCACTCCTACCAACTTCAACTCAAGTGATCCTGTTGATGTGGAAGTTTTAGTTTCTCGATTTCACCAAGGCCTAAGTCAAATGAAGCCTTTTCTTGCTGCAATTTAACATTCCCTCTTAGAAAGAAAAGGGTTCTCAACAACCCCAATCCTGTTCTTATGGAACTCGAACTTGCCTCTTGACAAATCCTTTTCAAGATGTTTACATCCTGCTCCTCTGTAAGAATGTACTGTAACAAAATAATATTCCATTGCACACAATTTCTCAAGTGACAGTACCTAATGCATGTATGCTTATACCTAAGAGTTTTATACAACTTTGAATGTCATAGTGGATCAGTGTAGTTTCCATCTTCTGATTGAAGAGACCAATCAATATCTTCATCATCCAAATAGAATCACATGTTGCTTGACTATCAAACATATACTCGACCTCTACTGAGTTGAGTGTTATAGATATTTGTTTCTCGCTAAACCAAGAAATTGTTGTTGACACAAACTGAAGATAGCTCTTGATGTGATCTTCCTATCTGATGGACTTCCTACCCAATTTGCATCTATGAATTTTTGGAGCTTAGGTCCATCTATTTTCTTGTACCATAAAACAAAGTCTCATGTGGCTCTGAGGTGTCTCAAAACATGTTTTTCTTCTTTCCAGTGAGGCTTGGTAGGCTCCAGCATAATCTGACTAAGTTGATTAACTGTAAAACAAATACTGGGCCTTGTATTTAACAAGTACATCAAGGACCCCATCAACTATGTGTAGATAATGGAATTTGTTACCTCTCCTATAGAAGCATCCTCTTTGATTCAGTTAGTAGCTAGAGGAGTGTCCATTGGCTTACAATCCTACATATGGAATATCTGAAGGATCTCAGAGATGTACTTCCACTGACCAACAAATAGCTCTCCATCTCCCTGTCACACCTCCAAACCAAGGAAGTAGTGCATTGACCCCATGTATTTCATATTTGACTCTCTTGCAAGGTCCTCCTTGCAAGACTATATTAACCTCTCATGGCTTGTCAATATCAAATCATCTACATACAAAACTAGGATGAGTAGACAACCATATACCATAATGTAATAGAGATTTGAATCTACTTCACTCTTAGTGAAGCCCAGTCCACTAAGATAAGAATATATGTGAGTGTACGAAGCACGATGTGCTTTCTTGAGAAAATAGAGGGCTCTGTTGAGCCCACACACATGTGTCTCCCTTTCAGATGTCTCAAGTCCCTCTCTTTCTCAACCACTCCATCAAGGAAGGCATTTTTGACACAAATTTGGTGGATCTTCAACCCCATTTGTGCTGCCAATGCAATTATGATCATGACATATGAGTATCTTTCCATAAGGGAAAATGTCTCCTCATAATAAATCCCCTCTACTTGCGAGAATGCTTTGGCTACTAATATGGCCTTGTACTTATCAAAACTACAATCAATTGCATGTTTCACCTTATAAACCCACCTAGAACCAGTAACTGATATGTCCTTAGGTCTAGGTAGAACCTCCCATGAATCATTCTTCATGATGGAGTCATACTCCACCATGGCATCTGTTACACTGAAATTTGTCACCATGACTATCTGCAGTTAATATGGCTCCATCAATAGTCATATTATCCTCCTTGTCAAGCCTTATACTTCTGCTCTTCATGACTTCAAGAAAGAGAGAAAGTCATTAAAAAACATGTTTATCTCGGGTACGCAGGTTCTCTCTACCTTGCCTGCGTGTACGCATCCCAAGCTCATTGTACCTGCATACTTGTACGCTCTGTAAGTCAAGGGATGGGTGCGTACTCCTGTTAAGGTCAAAAGGCGCGAGTTTCATCTTAAAAAAGTTACTTGTGGTCATTTCTAGAGCATTCTAGAAGATTGTTTGACGTGTATTGAGTGCCTCCAGATGGTTCATGCATCCCTATGATAGAGGAAATTATCCCATCAAGAGAGGAGCTACCCCATCCAAAAGAGGGAGTATCCCATTGATGTTGGAACTGAATAACTTCCTCTAGAACACTATAAATACAGGCATTGGGCCAAGGGAGGGGAGGTTGAAAGCTGAACATTCCAAAGGGTAGATTCTGCTGGAATTAGGACTTCCATTGTAAGATTGTGAGGAGAGATTACCATCCTTTCTAGTTTCATTTGGAAGTGGGTGAGCTTGTCAAAGTAGAGGAAAACTCTTGCTGGACCCTGGGAGGAACTTGCACAACACCAGGCTCAGGTTGTAATGGTTTCTTTTTTGTTTCCTTAATACAAATAAGTCCATTCTTCTCAATGATTTGTTGTTAATGAATTGTTTCATATACTCCTTGGGCTATATGTTGAATATGCTTTGTTTTATGGAATATTCAGGTGTTATGTAATCGTTTGATTGTTAGTGTATGCAGGTTTCAAAGTGAAGGAGGAGCTCATCCGGATCAGTGAGGCTGGACTGCTACAACGAGTGTTGGACTTGAGGTAGGATCGAAAAACACTTGGTTTCTCATAGAATGATGTATGTTTAGAGAAGGATTGCTCTTAATTGTCTTGTTTGTCACTAGAGAGTCTTAGACTCCTAGGGAGGTTAGTTTTGTCAGCAAAAATAACTCTTTCCGCATGACA
>APFE031348580.1:0-42264 GCA_000404065.3 Pinus taeda
AATTAATAATAAAACCTGTAAAAGAATGTTAATTGAATTGTCATTTGTTTTAATATTGTTATTAATAATTTATGAATAATTTTCGCTCAATTTTAATAAATTCTACATAAAAATGAGATAATGCACAGGAAGAGGTTAATCATAAAAAGAGACCGGAGGACTCGAAGAACAAGGGAAGTACACAATGCTGCCAGCGATAAGCGATACCAGACTCACAAGGACAAAACCACACCCACCCAAAGAAAGCACCTCAGAAGAAGAGAGGGGGGGAGGAAGAAACCCTAAGACGACCTCAAAAAAATGTTGTTTAGGGGGTCAAAACAGCTCCGGAAGTTCAAGAAGGAAACTGATGAAATCAACTGGAGGCCTAGGTGGAATAGGAAGGTGTCCACCAATATCAAGTTGGATAGGTCCTCCCCTCTTAGGAATCAATGGTCCTCATTGCATGTAGAGCCTCCATGAGGTGAGAAAATGTCTGTTGAACTTGGTCCCTAGTGAACCACTTGCCATCATGAAGGACATGGCTTGCTTTGACAACTCGATATAGTTGGATCCTCTATTGGTGAGTGTTCTTGATCTATGTTTCCATGATCTTGTCATTTTTGGTTTGTACGGTTCATCTTGGGTTGAGCTCTATTGGTGTCAGCTACTCGGCAATGTAGAATGTGGCCAAAAATGTGGGAAAGTATGGTCACAGTCAGTCCACATTAAATATTGGGTGTAGGCCAAGGAATGGTGGAATGTTGAGCTCAAAGGAATTGTCCCCTATAGCCTTGGTGATGGTGTATGGCCCATATTGGACCAAGCGAATCTTGCGGTGGGGCCCAATGAGGTGCTCCTTCTGTAAATGTAACCAAAATTTTTCGCCCACCTAGAACTTGTGTGGCACCTGATGTTGATCATGATGTTTCTTGCACTTAGAATTAGCTCTGTCTGGTATGTCATGGATCTATTGACGGATATGTTGAATACGCTCAATGAAGTTGTTATCCCTGTCAGCTTCTGACAAGACATTATCTGAATATGCTTGAGTAGCTGCAAAAGATATGGCAACATCAATGGGACATAGTGGTTGGAAAACCAACCCCACCTGAAAGGGGTTATGGCTAGTTAAGCTATGGAGAGCTCTATTGAAGTTGTAGCAAGTCCTCCTATGATAGCATTGGAAACCTTTGTAATGCTTTCATATTTTATCCTCCCTACATCATCTAATGGAATGTATCTTGGGTATTAGTACCCATTTTCGATTGCTTCCCAAACATCAAATCTGAGCAATTGTAAGCAGGATCTCATTATAATATTCCAAAATATGAATTTTGTTCCATTGAACAAATGTGGCTTTGATGAAAACACTTCCTCCTGCACACTCATTTCTATTGGATCTTCCTTCTAGTGATGAAGCTACTTCTTGAAGGACCTGTGCTATGATACCAATTGTTATAAATACTAGGGGGGTTGGGAATCGGTATTTCACGCCCAATCAAAATATTACTTACTTTATGCTTTCTTTTTCAAAGTTATATGAACCATTATTTCATTGCCATCACATTGTGTTGTAGATCAGTAAAACATGAGTAGTATTAACCATAAGAACACATTAACCATAAGAATGAAACGCATCAATCACATAGGTGCACCATATTTTTAGGTGGAAAACCCAATACGGGAAAAACCATCATTGTTGGTGTCTACTTAGCCTCATTACTATTATTAAAAAATATTTACATCTTGCACTAGTGCAGAATTTTTCCTGTGTGCAAGTTCCTACCTTCTAGAGGCTAACACCTCTATTATGTTTTCCATCTCCTATTGGAGGGAAGTCACTATTCCCTTTGTTTTCTTGTGATCCACATTTCACAATCTTTCATATTGGTACCACCTTTAACAACCACTGATCTAATAGGCCACTTTTCAAAATGTTTCAAATTGAACCCACATACATCTAAATAATAATAGAAAAAAAAATTCTCTACACTCAAACTTTGATCATATACAACTATTTAAGAGACCTTCAAGCTCTAGTTCATCAAATCAATATAATCATCACACCAACTTTCATCAAACCCTTTCTTTACTACAACCACAATTTCTAAACAAAACCCGAAGTATTATTCCCAAATTGAATCAATCATGACATGTATCAATGAAATCCTTAGCATACAACATGATTGCAACAGATAAAGAATTTTTACTCGTCAAATATACAATTCACTCAAGGTAAGGTCCTGAACTCTAAATCTTGTTCACAATCTGAAATGATACGCTAGAAATCTTCAAAAACAATCAATAACCAAACACATAAGAAGGACAACAACAACATATTCACAAATCATCATCATAAATATTTGAAGTAATACTTGGCTTTGTTTTTGTCTTTGAAAATGGATAAAACTTTTGAAAACATGAGATATGTCCTTGAAACCATCACCATTAGTCTCAACACCTATGAATTGTCATAGAAACCTCTTATATGTGCACTCATTTGTTCTTCATACAAACTTTATTGCTCCTTGCCCTATGTCCAAGCAATACTAAAAACAGGCGTTTGTCTAGTGTGCACAAACCATTTAACAGAAATAGGTAATTGTCCAAGTATATATCTCTCAATTATATTCTTTTCATATCAAATAGATCATTTCTCTAAGACAATACTAATGCTATAGAATTGAATTGAACTAAAATACAATGTTATGATCCCTACAACACCCTCAAGGTAGTCACCATACAAGGCACAAAAACCTATGTCAACACCAATATCTGCACACAAATCAAGTGGAAGCTAAAAATCATATCACTTATGTCAATTCTTCAATAGCTAATCACGCATTAGAATATAAGTAGCATTAGCATATATATCTCCTATAGTCTCTCCATAACATTTGCATACATTGTCAAAAACAACACAGTGATCTCTTTGTCCAACAACTTATCAACACAAGTCTCAAGCTTTTGTTACTGCATACAATATTCAATCAAACCACTAATATCTACACGATACTCTGCCAAAAAAAACATACTGATATCTGAATTCAATGGTTGTAGTTCAAACAAAAACACCAATACATATAGCGTAGATCTAAAAATGATTTAAAAACATATACACATTGTTTTGAACAAGATATAATTCATTCCTTCAGACTTCTTGCACGAAATGCTAGACATAACTAATTGTATATATTTTCTTTGTACATATCCATTTTCCCTCCATTTCACTTGTAGTAAAAACATTAGAATGAGTAGATATATTTTCCTTCATATCTCTCAATGCTAGATCTACTCCTTGCACCCTATTGCATACCTATTCCAAACCAAATCACAAAGATATATCATCAAAAATGCACACCCTAATTGTTCAATCTCCTTGTCCTTTTATAGCCTCTTAGCCTTGTCAATACCATAGGAAAATCCAATGGTTTTGTTCATGGGAACCATTAACAAAATAAAATAGATGTTATTAGCCCTTCTGCAAGATATTACCTTGGGAAAATCCATGGGTTAGCCCCAATTTTTTTCTTTTTCTGTGCTTACAAGAAGTAACGTAACTCTCCCCTTTGAGAAGTGTGCTATAACACTTTTATTGAACCACTAACTTGTGTTACCTTGGGAAATAATTCTCCTCCTACTCTCAGAGCCTATGTTACCCTGCTATCAAGCCTTAAATGCTGTCAAGCTTGCATCCAACTTCAGGGATTCCTTATCTAACACCAGTATGACCTGTTTAAGCCTTGATACGTCTTAATAACATCACCTCAACCTTAAAATCCTTGATAATCATCAAAATCATTCCTCAATTAGTCACCTTATCAATCATCAGTTTTCATCACTTTCAAGTCTCATCATCCATACATGACCTAGTATATCAATAACAATGACATAATGGGACAAGAACAAGATAACAAGAGTGACAAGACATCTAGGCTGACATCAATTCCAACACACTAGCCAATAATGCCAAGAAAAATGTGAATTTGATCATTCTTAATGGAGTTAGGGATCACTTGATACCTAATCTCACCGAGAAAAATGTTGCATTGCACATGTGGGAAGCTTTAAAATTGTTGTTTTAGAACAAGAAAAAAATCTAGAAGATGGTATTAAGGGAGAAACTCAATGACATAAATATGGGAAGTTCAAATAATGTGACTTTGTATCTTATAAGGATTTTTCAAGTTCATGATGAGCTTGTAGCTATACAGGACAATGTGGAGGAATCAAAGTTGGTAAGAGTTGTGATAAAGGGCTTCTCATATCAACAGAAGCCATTCATTAAAGGAGTAGTCTCACAGGAAAATATTCTATATTGAAATAGGCTATGACATGATTTCATCTAGGAGGAACTTCAAGAAGAGGAACTTCAGTAGAAAACTTATACATAGAACATTGTCATCGCTAGTAAGCTAAAGAAGGGAAAAGAGAAATTTTCCATCAAAAAGAAGGAACTTAGAACAGTGAAATGCTTTGCATGTGACGAGTATGGACATCATGAAATAAAGTGTATGCACAATAAGAAGAAAGGAAGGAAAGAGAAGAAGTCAAAGATGGAAATGGTTGCTCCAACTACAGTGAGTGAGGATGAGATTTCCAGGAGATTTGATGAGGAATTCTCTATGATATCTCATTTATCCGGGAGCACCATTCATGAGGGTTCTTGGTTCATAGATAATGAAGTGTCAAAGCATATGACAATATCTCGAGAGGTGTTTGAAAGTTTGACTGATTGGAACTTTGGGCTCCATGTGAAGATTGGTGATAAGAGTCAGCATGTAGTTAGAGGAACAGGGATTGTACCATTCAGGATGGAGTTAGGTGGATTTCTATGAGTCTAGGATGTACTTTAGGTATCAAAGCTGAGATGTAGTTTTCTTTAAGTATCAACAAATGAGGAAAAGGGGTTTGATATTATATTCCAAAATGGAAAAGTGATGCTCAAACCGAGTGAATCTAACTCTAGCCCAAGAGTGGTTCTTGGAGTCAGAGAGAATGGTCTATATAGGCTAAAGGAAAAGCCTATTGACGAAGTAAAAAAGAAGGTTTTTGAGACTTGGAGGGAGTCAAATTCTAAACAAATTTCATGGATTCAAAAGGATATTCAGAAACCCTAGAAGAGTGCATCAAAGGAGGCTTCACATCTTAGAAGGAACCATGGAATGTCTTATTGTCCTATGTAGAAAAGCAATAGGAGGCTTTTAGTAGCAAGAAGGGTTCTATTCTTAGAGCAGGTTATGCTTCAAAAATGAAGGATGATGCATATGATGAATTTTGGAGAGAAAAAATGGAAGAAATTGTGTTCCAATGTGGGAAGAAGAGTTACTTCCAAGTGATGGAAGTACATCCCTCACTAAGAGGGAGTGTTGAGATTGGGTAGAATCGAGAGGTATTCTCACGTTCCCTTAATGCTAATATTATGAGAGATAAATGTCCACAAATATTATATGTGGGATTTCCACCCAAAGTTTCATGTTTTGGACCTAAAGTGAGTGAGCTTTGAACCTAAGAAAATTCTAGTTTAATGTAAAGGTTGAGTTGGAGGACTCTTGAAGGAAAGGAGGGCTTCCTAAGAGACCTAAGGAAAAGTATAAATAACAAACCAATGGAGAGGTTTGGATACAAAGAGAAATCAAGGATCATTTCTTCTTGTGTGTGGTTACAAAGGAAACAATGAAGCTGCATAAGGGAAAGGGCAAAAAAGGGTAGTTGGAGGACAAGTTTTATGTTGTTTTGGGAAAAACCAAATAAGGATGCAATGAAGGAGAAAGGCCACGAGCATGTACTAGAACTAAAATAGAGGTTAAGGACTCTTAGATGAAGGTCATGGGCCAAAGGAAGGTCGCAGGGCCTATGCATTACTGTACAAGAGAGGTCTAGGCTAAAATAGTAGGCCAGGAATAAGGCTAAAAGGAAGGCTTGTAGCAGCAAAAGGAAGTTGGATGAGTGGGCTACAGGAAGGTTGGAAGAGGGTTGTTGGGGATAGAACAGAAGTGTTATATACTACAACAAGGTGAAATATATTACCATGTATGCTATTTATTGTTTGTGTGAATTAAGGTAGGCGGAGGATTTCCATTGTATTGTTATTTAAGCAAACGAGGACCTAAGGGAATTAGCCTCATCCCTAGGTATTTAGTCAAAGAATAGACATGTATTTTGGCATTTTTATAAGGATATAAAGGGACGTTAACCTTAGTATGATATACCTGAGGTTTTCTTGTTAATGGATTGATGAGAAACAATTTTGGGCATATAGACATATTGTGTACTATTATTAAACTAATTGTTGGTATAATTTTCATTGTGAAAAATTGTTTAAAGTTAAGCATTGTTGGTCTGTTTTCCTGAATAAGGAATAAATCAAAATTAGGGTGCATGGGTTTCTAACACTATAGCATATCAACATTTTTTACATGTTAAAGAAGGCTTACCGCATAATAATGTGCAATATAAATTTAAAGGCCGCAAGATGAAGAGGATAGAATCCTCTTATTCAAGAACGAATTGTATGTTTATACTTATCAAGGATTGATACATTTAGTGATGAAGGAGATACACAATGTCTTATACATTGGACATCTAGGGTTCCATCAAAATATTGTAGCTATAATAATCCAATGCTTTTAACATGTTATAAGAAAATATGTAGCTAATTACATAGCTAGATGCATACATGTCAAAAGGTAAAGGTTTAGCATGGAAATCTAGCAATATTGCAGTAGCAATTTCCCACTCTGGAATAGAAATAAAAGTTATTACCCTATATTTTATCACTATGCTTTCGAAGATAATTAAGAAACTTGATTCCATCATAGTAGTGGTGGATAAGTTAACCAAGAAGGCACATTATATTCCAATTAAGACAACTAATAAGGTAGTCAACATAGCAAAACTTTATATGAAATAAATCGTTAGGCTACATGGTGTGCTAAGGAAATAATCTCTGACAAATATTCCAAATTAATTTCCAATTTTTGGAAAGGATATTTAAAGGATATGAGAAAAAATTTAATTTCAATAAAACATATTACTCAAAATTAAATGGAAAAACATAGAGGATCAACCAAATAATTGAATATATGTTGAAGATGTATGTAACGTACAAACCTTATAGATGAAAAAAAATATCTTCATTTGCATGAATTTGCTTATAGAAATTGGTATCATACATCATTGAAGATTAGCCCATTTGAGGCTTTGTATGACACAAAATAAAACACACTAGTGTGTTGAGATAATTGAGCAAACAAAGTTTTTATTGGGAAATAATTTCTCAAAGAAAAGCAAGGGAAAATGCTAAAGTAAAAAATAATTTAAACACTACACAAGAAAAGAAAAAATTTATAATGACAAAGGCAAGGTACATAAATAATTTAGAATGTGCGAACATCTGTTTTTGAAAATGAAACTAAAAAGATCTCATTAAAATTCAGAGGTTTCCCAAAGTTGGTAGTGAAATATTGTGGATCGTTTGAAGTCCTATAGATAATAGCCTTACTTGCATACATACTTACATTACCTAATCCATGAGAATTCCTAATGTGTTTCATGTGCCTTTATTGAAGAAGTATGTACATGGCCCTAACCATGGGATTGATTAGACTATGAACCAGGTGGAGCATGAAAAGGACTTTTGAGTGGAGTTGGTGCATATCCTAGATAAAAAATTTAGAGTGCTCAAAATTCAAGCTATTAGCATGGTAAATATCCAATAGACCTACTATGATATTTAAGATACTACATAGAAACACAAAGAGGCCATGAGGGAACAACACCAACATATTTTTGCAAATTTTAAAGAAAATTGAAGGTGCGTTTGTAAATAAGTGCATAAAGATTTAATTTTGGCAATTGGAACTCCTAGAAACACAATTTTGAGTTTTTTTTTCTAACTTATGCTAGATCCCTATAAGGGAAATCGGATAGCTTGAGGAATTACTACGAAGCTAAAGGGGTACACTTCCTTGAGTTCTGTAGATTGAAGCGAAATCAATGACTAGAATTGCCATGGGGCTCATTAAAATACAAATTTATTGAGTATTTTGATGCAAATTCTATATATGTGTACATAGACACCAAGTGCATAGAGGGTACAAAATGGAGGGGGAAGGTAACACTCTAGTTTTGAACCTTAGTTTAGCAATGTATAACTGTAAATATTACAAATGATCGAAAACCACGCAATATAATATGTAAAATTTTATAATTGAAAAATAATAATAAAATCAAAATGGCACAACAATAAAACATACATATATACATTACATTATGCAAAGAAAGGGATATGAAGAATATATGCTACACATTTCTAGAAAGGGGAAATTATGTTAATAACTGATTCCCATATATTTTTTCATTGTACAAATGGTCCCTTATATAACAATAGCTGATCATAACAAATATTTCATAATTAGATAATTAATCAACTAATTGCATAATTATCTCCACAATCTCTTTGAATCTCTCTATAAATCTCTCACTAGATCTTCATCCCTAATATCTATGTTTTTTCATTCTTACATAGACTCCTAAAATTAGTCTAAATCATTACAAGCTCGTCATATTATTTATTTATCATATATAGAATTTATTCCTTACATGTTTTCTTTTAAGGAGTACTTATGATGCATCCTTCATAACTATCTTTAAATTGGTCCCATTTCCATCTTCATATTCATTGGGTTTCGCCTTCATCTTCAACCTTCCACGATCTTTCGTATTCTTTATTGATCATCCTCAATCTTCGTCAACTTTTGTCTTGTACATGAAAAACAAACATTTTTAAAGTTCATATAAGAAAGTAAGCATCCATAAGAATACGTGGATAACCAATCGTTGCATCATTTGATTATCTAAGAAACATTTTCTTGTATATGATTCCTCAGTAATTCTTCAATCATGAATCTTTATATATGTAACTTTTACTCCCCTTGCATCATCATCCTAGGTTTTCTTTGGCTATTCCATAACCAAACTCTCAATTCCCGTGCATTAGAAATACACAACCAACTATAGATGAAGGGCACAGTTATAAGAGGCTATGGTTTCATACGAGAGAGGATTGAAAGGGAGTTCAAAGGGAAATCCCACACACCTAGAATCCCATATCATTTTCGTAAAATAATTGTTTTTTCATTGTAATGGATACTTTTTTATTATTCATATGAATCAGAAAAAGGTACACTTTCACTATCGAAATCTGATATTTCCTCCTTAATTTGACATCGGCATGGAAATTTTGCATATATCTACATCATTATAGCTTGTCTAAGAGCCTCAAATTATATAAAATAATGGTTGAATCTTATTAAATTTGTCTCTTTGAAATGCATTTACTATATAGATTGACCTACATAATAGAGAATGTTACATCAATTTTTCAATAGGAATTGAGAAACAGAGAGAGAAACTGAAATCTAGGAGATGATTAGAAGGGAGAAAATTGACAAATTTTTCAAGTTTGTTTACAAGTTATCTTGAGCTGGAAAAAAATGATAGATGAATTTTCCTTTACAGTTGTTGGACAATTGAGAGTTAATATGATTGTTCTAATGATAAGTGGTAAGAGATAAGGATCTGACTTCCTACAATTTCTACAATTAATAAGTGCCCAAGGCCTAGTGATAATGTAATTTTTGGTAATCTATCAGCACATTTGTTAAATTCCCTATAGATGTGTTAGAATTTTTTATCCTAGAAGTAACCTCTTATTTCTCCAATTTTGTGTTTCCAAACTGTCATGTTTAATACTTTTAATTTTGGTGCATCTATGAACCAATCAATTAGATATTTTGAGTCGCCAAGGATCATAATGTTTCTGATGTTTTTATGTTTTTTAATTGTTAAGAGAATCCATGTTGTTATCAGTTCTTCTTTGGTGTTTTATCTAGGTCTAATACCAATTCTATAGTGGATATTTTTCATCTTTGAAAGTTTGATCAGTCCTCCTCCTCCACTTAGGTTCCATTATGTAGCCCCATCAAAGAAAAGGATAGGAGCATCAAGATATATCACAGGAATATTAAGTCTTCTAAGATATTTTTTTGATTTCTCATGGATATGTTCTCTGAAGTGTGTAACAGTCTTTGAAGATTGAGTAAGGGGGCAAGCTCTTTCATCTCTGAATATGATTCTATTCCTAAGTAGCCAAATGCCCCATGCCACAAAGATGGGAAAAGTACCAAGGAGCTTTGATTTATTGGCCCAGAAGTAAAGTGATTCCGCAAAAGAGGACCATCTTAAAATTGTACGCATGCACATAGTCTGTAAAACTATGAACCAGATTTCTTGTGCAGCATAGAAATTTGTGAATAAATGATCTACAATTTCTTCTTGATGTCTACACATACTACAACCATTTGGTCCAATAAAACCTATTTTTTGAAAGTTCTCTCAAGGTCAAATTTTATTGTGGAGGGATAACCATGTGAAGAATTTTAATTTTCTTGGGATGTGTCATTTCCATATATAATTGTTCCACCATCTATGATTTGATTCCGCTTCTAAATGTAGGATTCCTTCATATGCTAGTCGGCCTTTTTACCTCCCTAAAGGATGTATTCCAGCTCCAAATCAAACGGTCCTTTGAACTGCTTAGTCTAACTCCATTTTAATTTATCTATAATATAAAATTCTTCCATTCCTCTACCAAGTTACCATCCAAACCCAATTATGTTGAGGTCAACAAATAATTTCTAACGAACATGGAGGAATCTCATGGTTTGATATTATGTAAGTGTACTAGTCCTTTAGAGTTAAGACAATTGATTGATTCAGGACAGAACTTGTAGACACAGAAACCTCTAATGAAAGGCTCCTTAGATAGGGCTACCTATTTTCCATCCTCGATTTTCCAAGAGAGCCAGTTAAAGAGCACGAAAAGGATGTTGTTTGGCCAATTCAATGTCCTTGAATTGTCAATCATAAATTTTCAAACACGGTGCATAGACCGATGAAGTATAAGTGTACGAGATGTGCTTAGAAGTTATTCATTAATTCGTTATGTATTTTTTAAGATCTAAACTTAAGATGGAGGTGGTGTTTGTCAATTATATTAGTGTCGTAATTCTTAGGGATATTGGTTAAGTTTCCTAGGAGTTAATCTTTATCTAATTAGTTTGTAGATGATGTGAGAGTAGTTCTACTTGTATTAGATTGTTTTGGGATTTTTGATCTTGAATATTTATGCTACAACTTCTAATTCTCTAAGTGCAAAAAGAAACTTATTCTATCTGCTATGAATAAATATTGTCTGAACTCAATTGTTTAGGAGAGAACTTCTCATTTTTTTACTTATTCAATGTTCGCTCAAACAACATAACCCAAGCAACATCTATATTATGAATTGAACAAATTTCAATTATGATAGATAATAAGAAAATAAAAGGACCATGTTTTACCATGTACAAAGAAAATTAAATTACAAATTAAAATAGGTATAAATCAAATTAATGTTCTTATGCAAATAACAACTCACTAGCGAAATCATTATGCTGCATTGTCACACAAAACAAAGCAATTGAAGAATTAAAGAAAATCATATTGAAATTGATTAAAACCTACCACTTTTTGTAGGGGCCCTCCACATAGCAGTTCAAAGCTTCCAATCAACACAACTCTTGCACACAAAAACAAATATATTCACATAAAATTCATAAATTGTTCACAATTATATCATTCAACGTGCACCCAAATCATAGTGTGGCCATTATTTTTATAGCAGGTCTTTTGGCATTATTGTATGAATAATTCAAGCCTAATATCTCTATCCTATCTAAACTTATATCGCTAAACCATCATTTTTCTATTCCGAAAGAAAAACGATAAGGTTGCAATTGATCTCGGGTTCTGTTCTGCGCTAATGCGACGGTTGACTTGGAGTTTGACTGCGATCTCCTACGCTTATTTTAGAAAATATTTTTGAGGGGATAGGATGGGATCCACGAGGGAGCCATCCTCTATCCATCTTCACCCTTCACTGCTGACCTGGAACTCTAGAACCTTGCAAACAATGGAGACAGCTGCAAAAACATGGATTAGCTACGGAAACAAACTAGTTCGATAGCCAATTGCAACTTTAAAAAAAAAATAGGGTATAAAGTTAAATATGAAAAAGAAGACATATTATTGCATACCTTTATCAAAACCTGGTAGATATTGCTTTATTTAGGTGGTAAATATATAGGAAAAAGAGAGGATCATTAGGAAAAAAGGATGTCATAATAGGACAATATTCGGACTCTACATTCCCTCGGTCTGGAGATGTTGTATGTCCTCATACACTTCTTCCTTTTCATTCGCTTGTGCCTCTTGTTTATCATCTCCATGTTTCACTATTTTCTTCTTTTTGGCAGAGATCGGCATTCTAGGCTTCCTCATTAGAATTTTGTACTTTAAACTAATAATCTCTCTCTACATAATTCTATTTTCTTTCTTCATCTTCTTGTTTTTCTTATACCACAAGATTAGATGTAGGATCATATTGTCACTCTTTGCAATCTGTATCTCACTCTGTGTCTTCAAGGCTTGATTCTCATTTTTGAGATACCGATTCAGTGTTTCTAGTTCAAAGATCTCCTGCTTCAAGATGTTTTAGGTTGATTGCTCATTTACCTGGTTGCTCCCTTCTCCTGGGCTCTGAATTGTTTCCTTTGTTGATGTATCCTTCCTTTCCAGTGACTCTATATAGTTATATATTTCTTCCTAAGCAGGGTAAATTCCCGAACTATGCATTGAGCTTACGGTTCTTGGTGATGATCTCAGTGACTCTGTTGGAGAATTTCCGGGGTTTTCAATTGGCTCATCCTCTATTGGCTCAATCTTTGTTGAAGTATCCTTTGTTGGCTCATCTCCAGTTGGCTCATTTTCCTCAAGATTAATACATTCTGTAGTTTTTGAGGTTGTTTGTGGAATCGTTCTCAACCTTGTGCTCCTCCTCAACCCTAGGGTTTGTATTTTCTACACTTTTCTCCTTTTATTCTATGGTTTTTGTTTTAGAGGAGAGGTCTTAGTTTGTGAGAATTCTTCTTTACCCAAGTTGTCTTTCTTTCTTCTAGGGTTTCCCCTCTTCATTCTCTACAAAATATTTACTATAGGAAACTCTTCTTCTGTTACTTTTGTCTGAGTTTGAGGTGCTTGTTCCTTTATCATTCCTATTGTTCTCTTCCTCCATCTAAGGGCCCTACTGCTACTTGCTTTTTCTGGGGATTTTTCTTCAAAGTGGTTCCTTACTAGGAAACTCTCCCGGTTATCCCCTATACTTTGGAGATGAAATTCGACCAATATTTTTACTAGGCCATGAAGATACATGGTGTTTTCTATGCATTGAATTTTCTTCTGAACACTTGTAGACATTTTCCTAAGGCTATTTAAGAGGAAATAGGGGAGGTTCATCTGATTATCCTCAAGGAAGTGCATCATCATCCTAACATGATAAAAATACATTTGCCCAAACCTACCCTCACAAGTGATAAACTTCTAAAGCACAAGTAATAAGTTTCTCCATTTGTTTTTAAGAGCAGTGTTGGGAATACCTCTTTTGTAGACCGTAGTGTCCATGTTCAGATTCTAGAGGAAGACTTTCCAGTCCTCATTGTCAATCCCTCTGTTTTTAAACCATTTTTTTCCATTCCTTGGTAGCTTTGTAGCCTCGGCGATCATAAACTATGTTACTATGAGCTTTATGTCCCCAATTTCTGCTTCAATTCCATCGAATGAGCACACAAATGTCTTAGTTACCTCCTTGTGGAAGTCGTTGAATTTTTCAATGAACTGTAGCCACTATCTCCTTTGCAGCAACTCCCTAGTTTGTGGGTATCCCTCCAGGAATTGCTTCCCTACTAGCTCAGTTCGAAAAATTATCCCCATTCCGAAGGATACTTTGCCTCGAAGATTGTCTACCTTAGTAGGAAAATGGAGCTGGTATGGTTTTCTAGCTAGCGGAAAGATGGATTTGTTATGAAGGTTCAGAGGAGTGTAAGAATAGGGAAGAATGGATGGGTTATCATAAGGATTATGGGAATGAATATGACCGTTAGGCGGATTCAAACTTATGATTTGGTAATTAATTTAGAAGATTTGGCATAAGGTCGTGACATGGCTTTTAAAGTGGTGGCATATGATACCTTGTTAGGTGGCCATTACCCTTAGGTTATAATGATTGCACTTTAGTACTATATCTTCTTAGTAATACATGCTATATAACCTTACCTATTTTTAAATTAAAGGAGCATGTACCTTTGATCTTCTTTTGCTAACATTATTTGCTGTCCTTTGATCTCCTGCAAGTACCTTGCTGTAAACTGTCCTCTAATCCATATCACCAAGAATCTTCGTAGACTTCAAAATTATTAGGCTGCAAAAACTTGTTTTAGCTGCGGAAACTTGTCCAAGCTGCGTCAAGTTACTGATTCTACAACTTAAGAGAAAGAAGGCTTTAGTATATGAACTTTATTGTTTTCTTTTTCTTTTGAAAAGAAAATTTGAAGTGCCAACAAATTGGTTTTCACTTTAAATTTTATTTTACTTTATTATATTTTTTTCATATAATTATAATATGTATGTGTACTATATTATATATATATATATATATATATATATATATATATATATAGATAATATATACATATAATTTATTTATATTATTATTATTATTATTTATTATTTTTAATTTTTTTTGTTGAAGAAAAAATTGAATGAAAATTTCTAAGGTGGAAAAGAAGAAGAATTGTTCTTAACGATCTTCAGTTCTGAATTATCTTGAAACATTTTAACAAATTCCTCTTTTGTTAATGGTTTCTGGTAAAGCTTGAGTCGATGTCCATTTACTAATAGAGGAGTTCTCTCTTCGTCAATAGTCTTGATTCTAACTGCACCATTGTCAAAGACATTCTCAACTTCATAAGGTCCAAGCCAATGGATTTGGAATTTCCCTTGAAATTTTTTGAATTTTGAATCAAAGAGGAACGCCTAATCTCCTGGATGAAACTTCCTTTCTTTAATTTACTTATCATGCCATCTTGACCTCTTGACCTCTGTTTTTGCACTAAGTTGGTCCTCTGGAAGGCCTCTTGTCTGATTTCATTGAGCTCATTTAAGTGTGTCATTCTTTGTTTTTGGGCTTCTGACAAGTCAAGATCTAACTGGACTGTTGTCTTATAGGTATGGATTTCGAACTCTATTGGAAGTAAGAGTTGCTTCCCATAAACAAGTTCATAGGGAGTATGCCCTGTAGTATTCCTCCATGTAGTTGTGTAGATCCATAAGGCTTCTAGAAGCTTTTCCACTGAGTCTTTCTTGTGTAGATGTACAGTCTTTGTAAGGATAGCCTCAATCACCTTATTTGTGCACTCAACCTGTCCATTGGCTTGTGGATGGTATGGAGTTGACTTCCGATGCTTTATCTTATATTGGTCCACAAGCTTCTGCACTAGTCTGGATGTGAACTATGTCCCTTGATCTGTTACAATTTCTCTTTGGACACCAAAACAAGGAAAAATATCCTCAAAAAGAAATGAAACTACTTTATTTTCAGTAGCAAAAGGAAGTGCTTTAGCTTCTACCCATTTAGTGACATAATTAGTACATACCAGAATATACTTCTTTTGCTTCGAAGGTGGGTTGATTGGTCCAACAAAATCCAGTGCCCATTTTTCAAATGGTTCGATAAGTACCTATGGTTGTAGTGGCATTTCATTTAAAACAATAGGTTTGCCCATTCTCTGACAACTGTCACATCTTTTAACATATTCCTTGGTGTCCCTGAAAATGGAAGGCCAATAATATCCTAAAAGTAGGATTTTGTAAGCAGTTCTCCTGTCAGAAAAATTTCCTCCACATGGCTCATCGTGACAAGCTTTTAGTATCTCTGGTATTTTGTCCTCCCGAACACATCTTCTGATGATGAGGCCTGATCCTATCTTGTATAATTCCTCATTTATCCATGATAGGATGTGCTATTGTGGACTATTCTTCTTTTTTCTCTAGGGGATAAATGAAATGGCATTTTTCATTTGGCCAAATAGTTAGCAATATTTGCATACCAAGGTGATTTAGTAGATACTGCAAAAATATATTCATCTAGAAATTTATCTTCTATGGGTTGATCATTGTTTTCATTTTGTATTCTAGATAGAAAACCAACAATTGTGTTTTGTTTTCCTGGCCTATCTAGAATGTTTACGTTGAATTCTTGTAAAAGTAGGAGCCATCTAGTTATTCTTCCATTAGTGACTGGTTTATTCATTAGGTATCTAATTGCAGAATGGTCTATATGGACAAAAGTTTCATATCCAGTTATATAGTGTCTGAATTTATTAATGGCATGAATTACAGCTAAGAACTCCTTTTCATTTACAGTATAATTTAACTCTACAGGAGTTAAATTTTTACTAGTATAATAAATGGCATAAGGAGTGAGATCTTTTTCTCCTAAAACAACCCCTAACGCTGAATCTAAAGCATCCGTTGAGATATGGAAAGGCAATTTCCAGTTAGGTCCTTTTAAGATGGGTGCTTCAGAAATTCTCTTTTTCAAAGTTTCAAAGGCAACTTGACATTCGAAATCCCAACTGAATTCATAGTCTTTGGTGAGTAATTTAAAGAGTAGGGATGCAATTTTTGTGAATTTTTCTATAAATCTTCTATATTATCCAGTAAAACCGAGAAAAATTCTAGCATCCTTTTGACAACTTGGCACTGATAACTTAGAAATGACTTCTACCTTAGGGAATTCTACCTTAATTCCATCTTTGGAAATATGGTGACCTAAAACAATTCCTTCGTTAAACATCATGAAACATTTTTCATGAATTAATGAGAGGTTTGTTTCTTGACATATTATTAATACTTTTTCTAAATTTTCTAGTGCTTCATTGAAAGAATCCCCATAGACTGTGAAATCATCCATGTACACTTCCACACAATCATAGATAAGGTAAGAGGAAATGCCGAGGACTGTGCTTTTCAATGTTGATAGAGCATTACATAACCCAAAGGGAAGCACTCGGTAAGCATAACCTCCCCATGGACAAGTGAATGTGGTTTTATCTTGATCTTTAGGAGCTACCTGAATCTGGTTATATCCATTGAACCCATCCAAGAAGGAAAAATATTTTTTTCCTACTAAAGTATCAAATACCTAGTCTATGAAAGGTAGTGGAAAGTCGTCTTTTGATTATGCTTTGTTTAATTCCATTCAATCAATGCATACTCTCCATTTTCCATTCTTCTTAGGGACAATTACTAGGGGTGAAACCCACTGATTGTCAGATATTGGATAGATGCAATTTACATTTAATAATTTCTGCAATTCTTCGTTAACAATTTCTTTTGGAGGTGGGTTCATTCTTCATTGAGGTTGTCTAATTGGTCTTGCATTTTGTTCAATGTAGATATGACGTATGCAAGTTTTAGGATCAATCCCTCTCATGTCAGCGTATTCCCATGGAAAAGCAGAAGAATGTTTCTGTAAAATTTCTATCAATTTTTTTCTTGTGCGTGTCTTCCAGTTTTAACTCACATTCAAGGCTTTTCCTGGAAAGATTTCTATCGAGGAATTCCAAATTTTTTCCATGGACAACAATGATACTTGTTTAGATGAGAAATATTCATTTTGACTACGCTCATAATGTAAAGAAGGTTCATTATTTTCTAGTAAATTTAAAAGTCGATCTTCCTCTTTCACTTGTTCAATGACAAAAATAGTTTGTATATCTTCACCATCTTCTATTCATTCTTCAGTTTTTGTATCTATTGTTGTTCTTGCAGGGGGTATAATGTAAATTACTTTGTAGAATTTCCATCTGAGATAAACATATCACCTGATCTACAGTCGATAAAAGCATCAGTTGTAGCCAACCAATGCCTTCCTAGAATTAATGGATGTCCTCCTAGATTATTCTTCGGTGTTAAGACCATGAAATAAACAGGATATTCCCAAGAATCTAAAGATACACAAACATCGTCTAACACACCATCTTGTTTAATAATAGATCTATCTGCTAATTGCAATCAGGCTGGTGTGTATTGAAGGTTAGGAAGCCTAAGTGTGTCCATAACTTGTTTGCTCATTATGTTTATGGCTGCTCCTAGATCAATTAGTGTGTTTTGTATTTCATTCCCATTGATGTCAATTTTTACAATGGGGCTTCCTAGGTATAAATATTTTTGAATTTACGTTTTTTCGCATCATAATGTCTGCAATTTTTCCGACTAACTGAATTCCTTTTAGATCTTTTCTTCTTCTCCCTGATCATTGTGTACTTAATTCCTTAATTGTTTTTGCAAAAAATGGTATTTCTTTTATGGCTTGTAATAAAGGAATCTTAATACTAACATTTCTCAATTCATCTATCATATTGTAATCAAGCAAGATAATTTGTTTCTCTACTCCATCGATTTTCAACATTTCTGGGAAAGGTGGTTTAACTGATATCGAGGGTTGTTCTATGATAGGATCATCTATTGGAATTTCTTCTGTTTGTTTATTTTCTTTTTTAGGGACAAAAGTATCCCCTTCTTTTGATTGATTTTTATGTTTTTGAAGATCAGATTTTGTTTTTTGAATGACAATAGGAGGCTTTTTTGGTAATACTCTTCCAGACCTTAATTGGACATTGTTTAGGTCTAGTTGGGTTATTACATAAGTTTGAGGATTCTAACCCTCCATGTTGTACACTGGTTGTTTTGCAATTTTTTTATTAGGATTTGGAAGTGGTTGAGCAAGTAGTTGATTTGATTTTTGTGGAAATGGTAGGGAAAGTTGTGGGATTTTATTCTAAACAGGGACTTGTGGCAATTTATTAGCTTGAGGAATTTGATTAGATGGGGGTAAGAATTGTGGTGGAAGGTAAGATGATGAGTATTGTTGATATTGAGCATAGGATCCATAAGGATTTTGCCATCCTTGATTCCAAGGTTGTGGCTGTGGTAGAGCCCAAGGCTACCAGGTTGAATTCCAATTACTTTGTGAAGACTAGGAGAATTGTTGTGGTCTAAATCCTTGTGATTGATTTGGTTGGTGGTTTTTCCATGGTCGTTTAGCTATAAAGTAGAGAAGGTCTACTGGTTCTGATATTCTTTCATCATTGAATGTAGCCTTAAGACCTAGTAAGGATGGACATTCCTTTATCATGATTATCTGCACATATGGCACAGGTTTCTATGGCTTTTGAGTCTAAGGGAGACTCTCTTAGAGCATGTTTCTTCCGACATTTGGGACAGAAGATAGATAATGTAGCATTTTCAGAATTTTGCTTGTTTTGTATTTTAAGGGTGTCTATCTGTTCACTTAGGCTCCCTAAAATATTTGTTTTGAAGGTGTCAAGCAAATTTCCTATTTCTGCCCTGCTAATTGTCCCAACTAAAGACTTGTTTATTCTTGACAAGGGAGGGTCTCTAGGAGTCTTTCCAACTCGTGCTTTACCCCTTGATATATGTACACATAAATAACAAATATCTGCAAATGATAGTTGGGAAATATCTCATTTTCCAGTTATGTTAAGGAGATCTATCCATTCATCTTTAACAACTCTTAGTAAAAGATCTTTTAAGGTTTCTTCATCCAAATTATCCATTTTTGCTCTTTCAACATTATAAACAAACCTTTCTACCAAGTCTTCAAGATTTTCATCTTCTTTTCGTGTCATTTGGAAGACTTCATCTTTAAGGCTACTAGGCATTCAATAATCTCTATATTTGCCTAAGAAAGCCTCTTTCATTTGTCCCCATGTTGTTATAGAATGCACACCTAGACTCATGAACCATTTTAATGATGAGTCTGTTAATGTGGCAGAGAATAATTTTAACTTTTGAGCATCATGCAGATAGTCATATGATTTGCATAATACTTCAAATTCGAAGAGAAATGTTTCTGGATCTTCATTTCTTTTCCCGTAGAAATTAAGAAGAATTGAGGGTGATATATTTTTCATTGTGAGGGTTGTATCTTCATCAAGAATAGGGAATCCCAAAGGATCTTGATTTCCTCTGCCAGTACCCCCTCCTCTACCTCTACCTCTTCCTCTTCCTCCAATCCTATCTTCTTCGCCATGGACATTGTGTACTTCTCATTCCCCTTCTTCAGCCATGATAGATTCTTCGAAGCTAATATAGTGTTCTTCTAATCTTTTTGGTTCCTCTATCAATGGTTGCTCATAATGAGTTTCTAATTCCTCTTCTTCACTAGGAATTTCTAATTCTTCTCCCAAAATTTGTTCACCAGTGGGGGATAGAAAGATTACTCTTGTAGTTGGGGATGTAGGATTTTCTTCAATTATAGCTTCAGTGGAAGAAGTAGGTGAAGTTCTGGATTGAATTTCTGATCTTGAGACTTCAAGAAGTCTTTGTCGACCTGTAAATGGAATTTGGGTTTGAGTAGGCGGTGGGGAATCTCGAAATCATGGTGCAGTGAGTGGATTTGTGGGAATTAAACTTCTTCCTTGTCCTATAAATCTACCCCTAGAGTCTCTATCCATATGCATGTCATTTTTTAAATTAATGGTGGTTTTTTTCTTTTAACTTCTAATTGTACTTCCACGACAATGGCGCCAAAATGTTTGGTCAATTTAATGTCCTTCAATTGTCAATCATAAACTGTCAACCACGGTGCATAGACTGATGAAGTATAGGTGCACAATATGTGCTTAGAAGTTATTCATTAGGTCGTTATGTATTTGTTAAGATCTAAACTTAAGATGGAGGTGGTGTTTGTCAATTATATTAGTGTCATAATTCTTAGGGATATTGGTTAAGTTTCCTAGGAGTTAATCTTTATCCAATTAGTTTTCAGATGATGTGAGAGTGGTTCTACTTGTATTAGATTGTTTTGGGATTTTTGATCCTGAATCTTTATGCTACAGCTTCTAATTCTCTAAGTGAAAAAAGAAACTTATTCTATCTGCGATGAAGAAATATTGTCTGAACTCAATTGTTTAGGAGAGAACTTCTCACTCTTTTACTTATTCAATTTTCGCTGAAACAATATAACCCAAGCAACATCTATATTATGAATTGAACACACTTCAATTATGATAGATAATAAGAAAATAAAAGGACCATGTTGTACCAGGTATAAAGCAAATTAAATGACAAACTAAACTAGGTATAAAGCAAATTAAAGTTCTTATGCAAATAACAACTCGCTAGTGAAATCATTATGCTGCATTGTCACAAAAAACATAGCAATTGAAGAATTAAAGGAAATCATATTTCAATTGATTAAAACTTGCCACTGTTTGTAGGGGCCCTCCATATAGTAGTTCAAAGCTTCCAATCAATACAACACTTGCACACAAAAACCAATTCTATTCACATGGAATTATCAAACTGTTCACAATTATATCATTCAGCGCGCACCCAAATCACAGTGTGGCCATTAGTTTTATAGCAGGTCTCTTGGCATAAATGTATGAATAATTCAAGCCTAATATCTCTATCCTATCTAAACATATGTCGCTAAACCGTCGTTTTTTTATTCCGAAAGAAAAACGATAAGGTTTCAATTGATCTCGGGTTCTATTCTACGTTAATTCGGTGGTTGACTTGGAATTTGGCCGCAATCTCCTATGCTTCTTTTGGAAAACAGTTTCGAGGGTATAGGAGGGGATCCATGAGGGAGCCATCCTTTATCCATAAACAACATTTGATGCTAACCTGGAACTCTGGAACCTTGCAAACAATGGAGACAGTTGCAGAAACTCGGATTAGCTGCTGAAACAAACTAATTTGGTAGCCAATTGCAACTTTAACAAAACAATAGGGTAGAAAGTTAAATATGAACAAGAAAACATATTATTTCATACCTTCATCAAAACATAGTACATATGGATTTAATTAGGTGGTAAATATATAGGAAAAAGAGAGGATCGTTAGGCAAAAAAGATGTCATAGTAGGACAACTTCGGACTCTACAGATGCAGTGAGTGATTTCCATACAATAGAGCCACAATGACCAAAATTTTAGCATGTACTCTGATCCAGTACACTATAGACTTAAGTTTTAAATATTTTCCTTTTATAATATGACTCCACAGTCCCCCATCAAACAAGGCTCTCCATAGGTTTTTTAGAGATAAGGCTTTTGCAAACTAGGCTAGGTTTTTAAATCCACATCCTCCAAGATGTTTGGGGATAGATAGTGTTAGCTAATTGACAGGATGTATTCCTTCCTTACTAATTTTACCTATCCATGAAAATTTGAACATCAATTGCGTGATGGTGTTGATAGTGGCAGAGGGAATCTTGGCTAGAGATAGAAAATAGAGAGGGATATTTTTAGCATTGCTTTAGCAAGAACCATTTTTCCCCCTAGTGACAACCAATTGTAGCACCACATCTTAATTTTTTGTTCTATCTTTCTGATGAGCCATTTCTAGTCCCCTTTATGATAATCAATTTGTTTTATAAATTAACCAAGATATTTTATACCGCTTTCAAGGGGAATATTTTGCAGGGGCAGAAAGATCTGAATAGTTGATAGAATGTATGTATTGACTGAGTAATGGTGGAAGGAGGATTTGTTTAAGCTTATATCCATTCATGTTGCAATGCAAAAAATATTAATTGCTTTATGAAAAGCTTGACATTATGCTACAGTGACTATTCCTAGTAGAAGGACATCGTCTGCAAACAAAATATGTGTGATATACTGGTTATGTGAGATTTTTATGCCTTTTAATTTTCCATCCTATTTTTCTTTCAGGAGTGTAAATTTTTACACTGCTTTATATTACTTTAGCCCGATTCAGTTCTTCAATTAGAAATATTTTCAATGGTAATTAATTCTTTCATTAATCAATAGTAACTGAAGATAGAATAGTAAATTCAATGACAAATAGGAGACAATCAACAAATCAACAAGAGAGACTGGTTTGGTCAAAGACCAGGGAAAAACCCCATAAGGGGGAAAACCCTTTGAAATTCTTTTTATATTAGATTGTCAGAATGTTCAATAAAGAGTACAATGAGAAATATCCATCAACAAGAGTCAAAGTCAAAACCTTGACTTTTCCAACAATTCAACTAACACAAAATCCAATTCCAATAAAGAAATAATCAAGTCTGGTCAACTATCACATATCTACAATTTTGTCCAAGTCAACAGCAGTCAAATTCTGCACTAACCAGTTAACAAAGTCAATGGTCAAATCTTCCAAATAGCTCGGTCAAATTAGCAATAAATGTGGTTTGATGTGTTGGTCAAATTTCGCCCAAAACAGTCAATAAAATTCTGGTCAAACTTGGTCAAATGAGAATTAAATTCTGTGGTCAAAGTCTGCAATTTCTTCTAGTTAACACTTGGTCAAACTACATAAATTTTCTCGTTCTTAATGTCAGCCAACTCAGCATTTGAAAATCAAAATTTTCCCACTCAAAGCAATTCAAAACATGAAATCAAACTTGGTTAAATCATGGTCATATTGTCCAACTGCAGAATGTCAAAGATGCCCAAGAAGACCTCACATATGTGAAGAGAATTTGGTTGCCACAAACTTCTACAAACCAAGAGAGAGAAGAAGGATTTGTTGATGTGATATCCAAATGAGCTTGAGGTCACTTGTATTTATATGCAACTTTGGAGGGGAAATTTGTCCTTAGGTTGATCTTGACAATTTGTGCAACTGTGGGTTTCACTTCAAAAATACACTTTCCCATGTCTGAATCAAGTGCTTCAAAGGTCAAAATTGGTCCTCTCGAAAATAGGAGTATAGTTCCATGATTTGAATTTGTCACATAGCTACCATATTAACACTCCCTCTTAGCCAGGGATAAATTCCAACTACATCATGTAATCATTGCAAGTATCATGTCCCATCTCTACTCGACTCTATCTGTTGAATCGTTCTCGAAACTAAAGAAGAAGAAGAATAGGGGATCTTCAGTGACCACATTCTATATCCATCAGGAAGCCACTTCTACCACCCAGAATAACTACCAGCGAGAAGCCAATGTTCCTACCTGAGAATCTCTACCAGCAGGGAGCCAATGCTACGACCCAGGAATATCTGCTAGTGGGGAGCCAATGTTACGACCTGGGAATATTTGTGAGAGAGGATCCAATGTTATAACCCAGGAAACCTCTGCCAGCAAGGAGCCAATTCTACGACCCATGAAACCTATAGATATTAGGAGCAATGTCATTTACCTTATAAGATAAGTATCGTGCTTATCCTACTACCTAGTGATAATAGGAGGGATACTAGTTACCACAAATGGTAAGGATCGTGCCTATCCTACTATCTGTTTATCTTCCCTACTTGACCCTCAAAAATTGGTGGTTGAACACTTGCATCTCTAGCTTGAGTGGGATGCCACCTACCATAAGTGGTAAGGATCTAACTCAAGCAACTAGCACCCATTGGCCATATGGGTGGGAAAGGAAGATGCCAACTGGGGTATACTCTGGAAAATCTAGAGGTCCCTCAAACCCAAGATCGCTAGGGCTCAATTCCTCATTGGAAAAGCTCAAACAGGGGGGAAAAGCATAGCTCAGTGTCCTCAATCATCCCGGACCCTTACTCAAGAGGGTCACATCCATCAATCTATGTTTCTTTATGTCTCTAGAAGTGTATCTCATACCAAAATATTTCAACTCAAACTTAGAATCCAACCCCTTATTATGTTCAATTATCAAAGGCTCACTACCTGTCAGGAATAGATTGTCAATATATAATACCAAAATCAAAGGCAGAGCCTGGACCAGTTTGAAGTGAAGGTTCATATTAGCAATGCTTATTATGAATCCAAGCTTCATAAGGTACTTGTCAATATGGGCATACTAGGCTCGCAGAGCTTGCTTCACACCACATAGTGCTTTATTCAGTCTGCATATGTGAGTATTTTTGTCCAATACCTCAAACCTTTGAGGCTACACAACACATACTTCTTCCTTGAACCTTTCAATGCTTCCATATGCTTCGTACTTCATCCTGTATAGACATTTTAAAGTTGTACCATCCCATACATCATCCTTCATAATTAATTCTTTGGCCATAGTATCCTTCCAAACATGTTCTATCGCAGCTACTTCCTTCTATTCGTAAATGTCATCGCTCTTGATCCTGTTAGAGGGGGGTGGCCCCCTTGAATTTTCTTTATTTTGGTTCCATGGATCAATTTGATGATAAGTGTCATGGACCATTGCTAGAGGAGGTCTTCCAAAGACTCTATATAGTCCTCCCATTCTAGATCCCAAGATAAAGGCATATTTCATGCAATATCCCTTTGGCCAAGAGAGAACCTTTCCATTGATGAAGGATACTCTCATTATTTTGTCTTCAAAGGAAAAGATATATCTAATATTCTTCTTTACTTATGTAACATACATCACTTCATGAAGAATAACATATTTTCCATAGTCCAATTGACAGTGCCAAATCCCTTCACTGGATATGTAGTGTTGTCCCCAAGAATAATCTTCAAACTTGTCTCCCTCTCAACCAGATTTGAGAGGACTTCCTTATACCCAGTGAGGTATCTAGAAGCCCCACTATCTACTAGCCAACTATTATATGAATCCGAAGGAGAAGAACTAGAAAGTACGAATGTATTCATATTAACTAGTAGCTATGTTACCTTCGTACCTGGAGTTTCTTGACTTCTTTTGAGCGCGAGGACTTCCTTCACGATCATCCAGATAATATCTTCTCCTTCAATTGCCTCTCCCTCTTCTATCATCTCGCCTTCTTCTATCATCACGTATTATTCCATCATTTCTTCTTCATCGTACATTTTGATGTTGTAGCTTTGATTGAATCTTGGTTTATCTCTCTTTCTTAGACAGTCTTAGGCATAGTGACCACACTTGTGACAATTGTAACATTCAATATCATTTGATCTTCTATTAGATCCCTTTAACTCTGGAGAGGGAATATTCGTACTAGATGTCCTTCCTTTTTCCTTCTTCTTATCTTGCATTAGAGAAATTTGGAGGTCTAAAATGGGCCTCAAAACAAAAAAGTACAACCAAAATCAACTTTATAAGAACCAATAGGATTCAAGATGATGATGTCAAGCATGGCGGATAATTCACCATTTTTTGAATAAAAAAAGCTAAAATAGACATATATATATAATATATTATATTATATATATATATATATATATATAATATAATATATAATATATTACTATATATATATAGTATATATGTATATATGTATATATGTATATATATTCAACTCATATTTTCAACTTATCTCGCTATGATTTTACTCAAATTTTGAGTGGGAGCATTCGTTGAATGCAAAATTTAATTTCTCATCCAAAGAGTATCCATGTTGCATATTTTTTATTGATCTTGCATTAGAGAAATTTTGAGGTCTAAAATGGGCCTCAAAACAAAAATGTACAACCAAAATCAACTTTATAAGAACCAATAGGATTCAAGGTGATGATGTCAACCATGGGGGATGATTCACCATTTTTGGAGTAAAAAAGTAAAAAGTAAAAAAAAAAAAAAACTACTTTTTCAACTTATTTCGGTACGATTTTACTCAAATTTTGAGTGGGAACACTCATTCGATGCAGAATCTAATTCTCCATCCAATTAGTACCCATGTTTCATATTTTGGATGGACCCTACTACACGAAAATTTAGAAGAACGTGAAAACATTACTACAATCACATTTTTTCATGTATTTATCATTTTTTGTGTAATGGGTCCATCAAAAGTATGCAACATAGGTACTCCTTCGACAACGAATTAAATTTTGCATCTAATGAGTGCTCTCGCTCGAAATTTGAGTAAAACCATAGGGAGATAAGTTGAAAATCCCAGTTGAAAAAATAGTTTTATCTTTTTTCCCTCTAAAATTTGATGATGTAATCTAATGTTATTTTATTATTTCCACTATTAGTTTATAATATTCCTTAGGAGTCATATTTTAGACCTTAAAATTTCTCTAATGCTACACGAAAAATGAGAAATACATACATGCATGTCTTTTCATGTATTTATCATGTTTCGTGTAACAAGGTCCATCGAAAGTATGCAAAATGGGTACTCCTTGGATGAGGAATTACATTATGCATCCAACGAGTGCTCCTGCTCAAAATTTGAGTAAAATCATAAGGAGATAAGTTGAAAATACGAGTTGAAAAAGTAGTCTTTTCTCTTTTCCCTCTACAATTTGATGATGTAATCTAATCTTATTTTATTATTTTATAATATTTCTTAAGAGGCCCATTTTAGACCTCAAAATTTCTCTAATGAGTAACAAATGCAGTGGGCTCTTCTTCTTCATGCTTATGAATTTTCTCTCTTGAAATCATCTTGGATTATTCTTGAGTGACTCTTTTACAAAAAATTCATCACATGACAGAAAAAAGTTGTTATTTCTTATGGTGGTAATGAATCTTTCCCAAGTAGGAGGGAGACCTCTAAGGGTTACCACCACAAGGTCCTTATCAGGCACAGTTTGCCCAACTCTCTACAATTGATCTATAAAACGAGATATCCTCGTAATGTAAGGTTGCACAGTCTCTCCTTTATTCATCTTCATGTCTTTTAGTTGATCTTTCAAGGTGATGATTTCATTCAATTGTTGACTTCATACATGCCATCTAGCTTATCATACATCTCCTTAGACTTCTTCAAATTTCCAACTTAGGAAAGCAAATGATCTTTTAAACCATCAGTTATAATTTCTTTGCTTTTAACTCACCTTTGTTGTACCTATTCTTGGCAGTAGCGGGAGCACTTTCCAGGGGCTTGGGAACTTTTCCTTGTATGTACTCCAAAACACCATTGTCCGACGATATGATTTCCAACCTGATCTTCCATGCATCAAATTTAGATGAGCCACCTAGCATCTTATTTTCCTTGAAGTAAGAAGTTGACATCTTGGCTTGACTAGATGAGCTCCTTCAAATTTTCACAAATAATTGCTTCAACTCTTGTCTCCTTTGGGCTTTGCCCTTCATCTTAGCTCTGATACCATGTTAATTTTTACACATGTTGTATCAATTACTTTAGCCCGATTCAATTCTTCAATTAGCAATCTTTTCAATAGTAATTAATTCTTTCATTCATCAATGATAATTGAAGATAGAATAGTAAATGAAATGAAAAATAGGAGACAATTAACAAATAAACAAGAGACATCGGTTTGGTCAAAGACGAGGGAAAAACCCCACAAGGTGGAAACCCTTTGAAATTCTTCTTCTACTAAATTGTCATAAAATGTTCAACAAAGAGTACAATGAGCAAATATCTATCAACAAGAATCAAAGTCAAAGCCTTGACTTGTCCAACAAATCAACTAACCCAAAATCCGATGTTAATAAATAAATAGTCAATTCTAGTCAACTGTCACAAATCTACAATTTTGTCCAAGTTAACAATGGTCAAAGTCTTCCCTAATAGTCAAAAAATTCAATGGTCAACTCATCCAAAAACTCAGTTAAATCAGCAATAAATGTAGCCTAATGTGCTGGTCAAAGTTATCCCAAAATAATCATCAAAATTCTAGTCAAACTCAATCAAAAGAGAGATAAAGTTTGCAGTCAAAGTCTGCAATTTCCCGCAATCAAGTCTGTGGTCAACACTTCATCACACTCCCCAAATTTTTCTCCGTCTTAGTGTCATCTTACTCAGTCTTTGAAAATCGAAATTTTCCCAATCAAAGCAAGTCAAAACATGAACTCAAACTTGGTCAAACTATCTAGCTGTAGAAATTCAACACAAAGTCAAACATGCCCAAGAAGACCTCACACGTGTGAAGAGAATTCAGTTGCCACAGACCTATACAAATCAAGGGAGAGAATAAGAATGTGTTGATGTGATATCCAAATGAGCTTGAGGTCACTTTTATTTATATGCAACTTTGGAGGGGTAATTTGTTCTTAGGCCAACCTTGACAATTTGTGCAACTGTGGGCTTCACATCAAAAATGCATTTTCCCATGTTTGAATCAAGTTCTTCAAAGGTCAAAATTGGTCCTCTCGGAAATAGGAGTCTAGTTCCATGATTGGAATTTGTCACTAAGCTTCCAAATTACCAAGAAGAAGGCAACTCAATCCTTCCATTACCTGTAGAAATATGATAAGTGACAATGGGCATCCTTTCCTTAGGCCTCTAGTGCTAGAGATTTCAATGGAGGGAGAATCATTGATTAATATGGAGAAATGTTTCAAAATCATGCAACCCATTATCTATTTAGTGACTTCCAAACCCAGTCTTATCTGGAGGAGGACAAATCTAAGATATGTCCAGTTAATTTTTTCGAAATCTTTGTTCAAGTCCATTTTGAGAACAAGAGCTTTCTATTTATTGGTTTTAATAGAATGTAGGGCCTCCTATGCAATACCAATGGCATCATGTATCTATCAATCAATTAAGAACCCAAAATGGTTTGGTGGTATTTTCTTTGCAATATATAGCTTCATCTTGTTTGAGATCACCTTTGTGATAGGTTTATCAGCTAGATTGCACAGAGATATGGGCTTGTATTCAAGAAAGTATTTGGGTTTAGAATTAGGGACTAAAGCTATATATGTGGCACTGATTGCTGCAAAAACTATTCCAAAATTTCTATACTCTTCCACCATTATTTGGATATCAAGCCCCATAAGCTCAAAAAATAAGAAGAAAAATTTGACCATTCGACCATCCAGTCGTAGACTTTTGTCTTTTGAGAATTGTTTTGGGACCTTTTGAATTTCCTCTAAGGAGATAGGGCAACCAATCTAAGAAGATTCCTCTTGACTAATAAAACGAGGATAATGTTGGATGAGTTGTAGTTGGATATTAATATTAGAGGATCTTGGATCTCTAAAGAGATTGGAGAAATAGGATGAAGCTTCCATATTTAGCTCTTTTGAGTTTTAGACCTTCTTCCTCTTCAACTTCAAGCTCCCAAAAGGATTTGATATTTCTTCTATGAAATTTTGTGTTTTTATGAGAAAACGTTGTATTGGCATCTCCCTTCTTAATCCAAGTCGCCCTACTTTTCAATAGCCAAGTTTTTCACTCTAGTTTTAGGATCTTATTTCTTCTTGTTTCTAGTAGGCTCAACCTCTATGCTAGCTCTACCAGAAAGTTTGAGATGGGGAAGATTAGAGAGGAGTGCTCATACTCTACTTCAATAGCCAATATATCTTCTTGCAACTCCAAATTCCTATTCTTTTCCCAATTTATTACTACCTTCCTAAGCTCTAAAATTTTCCTAGTCAAGGGAATCATAACAAAGGTTCTATCATCAATCATGACATTATGTCAAGTGTCGCTCAACAACTTTTTGAAATATTCATCATCCAACCATGATGGTTGAAATTGAAGGGATATTTGTCTTTATGAGAATCAAAATCCAGCTTAAGGAAAATAAGGAGATGATCTGATAATTTATCTTGGGCTATCCAAGATCTTAGTCTCCCCAAATGATTGTCCAACTGATCTGTCATAAAAAATATGTCAAGCCTCTTTGTGATATTTTCCACTAAAGTTCTATGGTTTCTTTAAGTAGGGGCTAAAGGGAAGGGAGTTAAGTCATGAAGGGAACGATCTTGCAGCATTGACAAGTTGTAATGGATCAATGGATCTAGGAAAGTTTTTGAAACCCGTGGTTCCCCATCTACAATAGTATAGCTTAGGTCTCTTACCATGAGAAGAGAATGATCTTGAAGACCACTTGCTTAGACCTGGTCCCAAAACAATTCTTTTTCATTGTATGGCCCATAGCAATTCACTAGAAGCCTTTAACGATGATGCCAACAATGGATGAGAATGCTTTAAAGGAGGATTTCCTAGGATCCCATAGGGATAGGAGCCCTCCATACATACCATTTGAATCTATAGCACATGAGTGATAGTATGGACATAATCTTTGGAAGGTCTCCCTAGAGGTTTCACTGGACAACATCATCTCTTGCAGCAAGATAATAGAGGGTCAATGTAGGTCAAATAGTCTCTTAAGGGAGGCATATTTAGAGGGTCCCCCTAGCCCACGAATGTTCAGAGAGAAGATAATCATTATGTGTGAGATGTTGTGGACATCTGTGCTCTAAGGGCCCTTGAAGTAGTGGTTGGTTCAGTAGGCGAAAAAAGACTTAATTAGCCCAAGATGAGTTCAGGGGAATTTCCTTCTCTGGTGAGGAATTTTTTATTTTGTCTCTTCTTTCTTATGGTGACGTTTTGAAAAGAGGAGGGTTTAGTTGATACGTTTTCTACAAGGTAGTTCTCTGATAACATAGGGATCGGTGAAATTTTTAAAGCATCCTTATATGAGGTTGACGGAGTAGATAAATAAGAGGCTTGTGTGTTAGCAAAAGAGTGAGGGGCACCTGACCCGAAGAGGGCACGGAGGATTTATAGAGCGTCATCATAGGTTGTCCTTTATGTTTTAGGATTGGGTTATGGCAGGATTCAAGGGTATTAGATTTGGTTATGTATGGATCAAGGTTGTGCAATGAGTCGACATTCAAAGCATAATTTGCATTATGAGAATTAGGTGAGGAAAGTCGGAGTAAAAATTAAGTGCATTCATTTAAATTTTTTCAATTTGTAAAGCATATTCAATGGATATTTATTCTATAAGCATATTTGGATAAAAAGAGACTTACATGACACTTCCTTGTTGTTGACTGAAGGGTTGGATAATAAGGTAGTGGCATGATCCATAATAGCTTTGGATTCTTGACCAATTTTTTTTTTTTTTTATCGATGTTAAAACATCCCCTTTGACCATAGTTCCATCAGAAGGCTAGTTCTCTACTGACAATCCTTGTTCTATAGATTGTGGAAGAAACCCTACTCCGGTCCTGTTCTCTAATTTTGAGGGTTTTTGGCTAGCGATATGTAAAGTTTCCTTATTGAGATGATTCTAATTAATTTCCATAAGGGGGATTTGTAGTAATTTGTGTTTTTGAAACCCTTCTTATGCTAGATGCCTAGCCTAGCCAAGGTTTTTGATATTAATTCTCTGACACAAATGGGTTGCACAGGGGTTTACTAAATGGTTGACTCCCCTATAGTTTAAACCCCTGAAGGGAATCTTCCATTACTCTAAGGGTTGTAACATAAACTTAACCCCCATGAAATTTTTAACGTTTCTGCTAATTCCTCCAAGGTGTTTATTTCCACTAGGATCTGCGTTGTTCTCTTGTCCGCAGGAAGTAATGAGGCTTCATCCAAGAAAATAACCCTACCTAAAGTGTTAGCTACCTTCATAAGAATGTCTTTTGAACAAAGTTTGAGAGGGAACCCTGGGAGCATAACCCACAAGTGCTTAAGAGGTTTTGGTTCCGAAGGGTGCCACTGCTGAAGCCGTGGTGAGCCATTCCCTATGACCCAAGTTCTATTGACAATTAGCTCCAAGTCAACCTCTGATATAAAATGAAAATGAAGCTAATTTTTGACCAAGATATTTACTATCGGCGTGTATCCAACTAGTGGCTTCCAATTCAATCTGATCTAGGAGAATAGTTGTTCATAAGACATTTTGATATAGCTTAGGTATCAAACTAAATATCTCTTGGACAAGGATTTTACTATGTCCATATTGACATCTAGACCTACGGTTAGCTCCTTAATCTTTGACAATGCCTTTATGTGCTTCTGGACCCATTTTTGTTTGGCTTTACATGGCTTTGGTGCATTTCCTTTTCCTCATGCTCTTGACACTTGCCAATTATCCTGAGCAGATTTCTCCTACTAGGTGTATCTGTAATGTCCTATTTTTTTATAACATCTATAGATGTCTTGGTTGTTTCAGATGGAAAGGTCTCGTACTGACATTCGAAGTGAACCGACCCCAATATTGTGAGTTTTATAGGACAGAATTTGATTTACCGTTTGGGGTTTCACCCAAAGACCATTCTTCTAGAGAAAGAGGCATATTAACGTCAGGCTAGATGCTTCAGGAAACTTAGATAGGCTCAATTATGAGCAGGACAAACTAATTATAAGAGGCTGGGGAAAAACTCATATTAGATTGCACATTTGTGCTGTTAGGATTTTCATTAGCTTGCCAGGATCTGGTCATGAGTCTGAATCCTGAACAGGAAATACCTGGCTTCCATTAGGGTTATGGATTGACCATTAGGATTTATGAATCGCCATGAGGTTTCCTACGCCCATTAACATACAAAGAGACTCAATTCATTATCTCCTTCACCCATTAACCTAGGGTACCGTCAAACTATCGCTTTCCTAACATAATTGTTATTATCATATAGTTGCCATTTAGTTTTATTAAAAGTCAATCATTGCAGGTGTAAGTTTGATTATGCACAGTGGAATGCAATACAGAGGAGATGTTGTAGTGCTACATTACATGAAACATTAAATGATGATGATGATGATGATAATAATAATAATAATAATAATAGTTCAATAGAAAAGTGATAAATAGTAAAAAGTAATAAAAATAAATAGATTCAATTCAATTTTTTATTGTAAATTTGTTTATATTAAAAAAATTATAAAGAATTATTTCGAAAAGAAAAAAAAAGTAATATGCATATGTTAAAATCAATTTAAATAACAATTATTCATATTCGTCGATGTAATGTGTTAGAACATATAATTAGCAATTCAACCAAGAGGGTCGATAAGAGAAGTGGGCGAATGTGAAAGGCAATAATCAATGAAAATATATGGGAAATGAAATACAATTGAAATTTGAGTTTCTATGTATCTTCTAAGTAATGGAGTAGGAGGTTAAATTTAAGAAAAAAGTTACACTAACATAAATGTCTCAAAACAGTGACATTCCTTGTAGGCACAAGGTACATAATAGAGGAGTTCAATTTATTTGGGGTTTTTTAAAATGGTTTTAAATAAATTCTTAACACAAAAATTATGAGGTATCTATCAACTAAAGATATCACTAGCTCTTTTAAGAAACAACTTTTATCAATAAGTTGTTGTGAAGATGAGTAAAAATCAGATTACATATAGAATTGGTGTATCAATGAATATTGTGAAAGTACATGTGAAAAACTTTGTGATCAGGATAACTGAGTACTAAGTCGAAGATGCCTTTTAAGAAAGCTTACATTAGCATCTTTGTGAAAAGGTTGTTGGATGAATATGTCATTTATATACAATAGTCCTTTGCAAAAGGATTGAAATATTGGTTGAAATGGCTCTCCTAAAATCTACATTTGGTTCATCATCTTCAATCAGTAAGAAATTAGCCACTTACTCAATTAAATTGATATCCAAACATTTGGGGTGCCCACTATTGTATTTTGTACTCCTAGTTTGAAGAAACAATTTTGTCATATAGCTCCTTATCTTAGTTATGTTGTCTACAAGAATTCTTGAGATACAATAAGCAATTCTTAATATATATATTTTTGTACTTCAATATAATGAAAATATTTGTAATAGTTCAAGTATGTGGTGTTCCTTGTTTATCGAAACATAATATTCACAACAAAACTGACAGAAATATTGAGTGAAAAACAAATTTGAAATTTGGAAATAATAATAGAAACCATAGCTATATTAATATTCAGAAAAAATGTGTATATTGATATTTGGAAGCATGCAATTATATTTGATATTTGAGCTTTAAAAGCTCAATAAGAAATCTATTTTTTGAATTAAAACCCATGTTGTATTTTTCATTTACATGCAAGTAATGTCATGCATCATCTCTACTCAGTGATGGAGAGGAAGAATTGAAGCCAATTATACTCCTAAATTGTTAGGCATGAAGCCCTAAAGTTGGTTAGACGAGGATTTCTTCCATTATTACTTGATTCATCACATTAATTGTATATGTTGTTTCATAAATTGATTTACATTTATTTGAATTGCAATTATTATCATGCCATTATTTAAGGATCATTTATACAATATTAATTCAGCATATACTTCTTTTTGTGGGTGCATTATTTTTAGTGGTATGCCTTTGGAATCGCCAACAAATAACTTATACATGAACTTAACCAATAGAATCATTTACACATTTTAAATGGATTTTGAGTATTGGTGTCTTTGTGATAGATCCAACTCGCACATGCATTGTCCTTAAAAGGCTCGGATACAAAAAAAAATTATACAAATCATTACAATCTTCGCTTTAATTTTGAACCGATGCATTTAATAATTTCTTTTCCAAGTGGAATTTCATCCATTTGATTAAATCTAAAGTTTTGGAGGAAATTTAGGCTAAATATTTTCTTAAGTTCATTAAAGAAAAATTGTGACCTAATTTATGATTAAAGTTATGCATTATGCTTACATTTTTTTGTTGTTTAAATATATGAAAATTTTCATATATGTAAGGAAAAATGTATCTACTACTTCTATTATTTTTTTACTTCCATCAGGTAGATGGTCTATTATTTTGTAAATCAATGTAAGACTACTCATGGAAAAATAATAAATTTTCAATTGAATTTTTAAATTTATGTAAGATATAAATTTCTATCTAAACAAATTGGCCATTGAAATATTGTAAATTTATGTAAAATATAAAATGTATCTAAGACTTTACTTTTATTATTATTTTTTATATTTTTCCAACATGTAGGCAACATATCATATTGTATATTAATGTGCAAATTTTGTTTGTCATGTATATTTAAAAATAAAAAGTATCTAATACTTTTATTTTTTATTTATTTTCATTTCTTCAACATACACAGTTACATCATATTATATATTTAGTATTTTATTTTTTATTTTCTTAAAAATATTTTCTATTGCCTTTTGTTTTTTAAATATTGTAATATGATTTTTTTTTTTGTTAAACATTATCAATGATGTACATATAATATTAATTTAATTTGAAAGATTTAAAAGTAATAAGAAATCGATTAATTGTAATCTAAAATAAAAAAATGTAATTGTTTTATAAATATGGTTTGGTTACTAAATTTTAAGGGCTTAGCTTAAATATAACTTAATTAAACTAAAAAATAATAAAGACATCAAGATTTATCTATGTAAAATTTTGTTATTATTAATATAAAATCTTGCATGGATTTGCAAAAGAAAAAAAATAAAGGCAAAGGTTTTATTACAAAAATAAAATAACTAATAAATATTGTATTCAACTAACTAATAATGCCATCACCAAAAATCCCTCTTCCTCTCTCTCTCTCTCTTCTCTCTCTCTCTATATTATAAATATAAAATATGTTTTTAATATAATAATAAGTCATTTTAAATTGAAAATATAGAGAAAAAACTATAATTTATGAAAATGGAAATAATAGAAAAAGGAAAAAAATCAAAAAATCAAAATAAAAATAAATAAAACTAAAAACAAAAAAATAGTAACTAATAGAAATGGAAGTTACTAAACATCCACATAATAATACATCAACCAATCATATTACAAATAAATAAATGTAAATAATAATAATAAATAACAAAAAATTAATTCCCAATGTTAAAATATGCATAGCCGTAGAATTTTTTGGTCAAAGGAAAACTAATAAACAGTCAAAACAAAATTGAATGTGTAATACCATGAATGTGTAACACCATGCCTACGAGAGGTATAATAATAATAACTTATATGTCTAAAAGAACTTTAATTCAACTAACCAAATCCCTAGTAAATTTCCCTTTAGTAGGATCCAAAATTGGTTCCTAGTAAGTTTCTCCTTAGTAGGATCCAAAAGATACAAGTAATACCATGCCTACCGGAGGTATAATAATAATAACTTATATGTCTAAAAACAACATTAATTCAACTGACCAAATCCCTAGTAAGTTTCTCCTTAATAGGATCCAAAATATTGGTCCCTAGTAAGTTTCTCCTTTGTAGGATCCAAAAGATACAATAGTGACGGTGAGTGAAAACTAGCCACAGATCCTCCAAATATCAACACTAAAATTCCTTGTTTCCATTTCTAGAACTTTCTAACTAAAATCACCATTATAATTATTAACTCAAACTATATTAATTGCTAAAGAAAAATATAGATATAATATTTTAAATCACAGAAAATGTATTATTGTAATTGTGCATTTCCAAATCATCTGCCACACTACCAACATTTTTTATTTATCCAGACAACAAAATTAGAGTGATTTAGGAACCGTTGTCCCCCAACCTTTTCAATCATAGAAATAAAATCACAATTAATTTATTTCTTTCTTAAAGTCCACCTTATTAGTTTCATAAGAATTAATCATCATCATCATTCATTTTACTTTTAATAAAAACATTAATATCTAACCTAATTTAAAATAAATTTATTAATTAAAAATTTATTTTAATATATTATCAATAAATTAATAAAAACCATTAAAAAAAACAAAAGCAAATCTCTAATTTCAATAAAAATTTATATATAAAAGAACATATTCAATTTTCCTATTTAAATTTTATGATAACATCATATGTCATTCACCATAGTATAATTTTTAAACTTTAAATAATTTTATCATAAAAATATTTAAACAATATAAAAGTTCTAACTAAATGTAATGACATCTACATCATTCATTATTAAAATATTTAAATTTTTTATTGAAATAAAAACAATTAATCCCATATCAAAATACTTAATAAATAAATATTTAATTCTACAATATTTTAACAATTTTAATGGATTTTTTAAACTATGAGAAAAAATTAATTTTTAATAATTAAATATAAAATATTCCCAAAATTTAAATTTATTAATATTATTATATTTCTAAATGTAATATCATATATAATATTGGAAATTTTGTATTGAAAATCATTTTATTTATATAAGGTTTTTGGGATCACATCAAAATTTATTGGTGGACGAGTGTGGTTCATTGTCGGGACAAGATGAAGAACCAGTGGCAACAAATTAAATAGAGAGATCTATCATTCAATGGCTAAAAAGAAAAGAAACGGCTACATTTGACCAAGGAACTCGGCCACAACTATATTTAACAGGGCCAAGGGATAGGAATAATATCAATTAGTTAATTTGTTAAATTTATTTATTATTATATGTATTTGTAACTAAATAAATCTAATCTTTAACTAATATTTAAATTAGGAATTTGAATCTTATTTTTTTTTTACTATCCTCTTTATTATCTTAAAACTAAAAGATTATATAAGGCTTTATTATTATTAGGAAAGAAAATAATAGTTATTAGTTAATTAGTTACCATTCATTTATTTTTTATTTTTATATTAGAAACCCTTTCCTCTAATAAATTTGTTTATAATTAATTAGTTAATTTGTTTATGTCCTTGACTACAACTTGGTGAGGTGAAAACTTTACCTTTTTACCTTTACATGAATGTGATTTGATATACTAATATAATATTGTAGGAAAGACTTGAAACGCATAATACATCAATAAGATGACCATTATTTACTTAAATTTTTCAAAAACCTACAATACTAAGAGATTTATCATCACCAACAAAAAACAAATTGGTCTTACAATAATCAAGAGTAGGAGAAATGGATTTATCCTTAACCACACAATAAGATTTCTTAGAGTCAATAATTCATTCAACAAAGAAGAGGTAAATGTAGAATTAAAAAAGAAGCTAGAAGTAGAAAGTGCATTTCCACAAGTAGTTTTAGAATAAGAAGAATCAAGATTGATCGTATGCTTCTTAATTGTTGGTTCTAAGGCCTCCATATTAAAAAAAAATAAAAAAATTAAATAAATAGATGCTATATATGGCCACCTTTTCCATAGTAATTTCAATGTTTATTAGTCTTTTTACTCCTTTGGTACTTTGTCACCATTGGGAGTACATGTTGGTTGAGAGGGTTTGGGATTATTGTTTTTCTTATTGTTGCAAAGATATTTCTTCTTTGGATGCTTGGATTTAACATTTTGTTGTGCCACTAAGTATTTTTTAGATGTACCCATAATCTTGATCGCTTCAAGATGCAAGATAAAAAAATTATCTTGGTCTATAATCAAATAGTCACAAAAGGATTCAATTTAAGTATATTTATATGTAACTCATAGATCTTATTCAATGGTAGAAAATTTAGATACTAAAACAAAATATGTGAGACCAAAGTAAGAAAGAATAGCATATATATGCATCAGTTATCCTTTAGATTGATCTAATAGGTTATAAGTAAATGTGTGTGTCTTAAACTTAGATGAATAATCTTCAATGCAGGAGAAAAAGTTAGGAATCAAAGTTATCATCTGATTTCATGTTGATGAAATCTAATCATATTAGGTTCATTGATTATATTTTTCAACTTTTCCTAGGATACATCTAGGTCATTCCTTGAATATGAAATTGCAACTCAAGAGAAATAGATATTTTGATTAATCCACATCCTTCATCATTCTAATTATCTCATTTTTATTTTGTTTAGCATCAATGGAAACACTTCCATTTTCCAAGGTAATACAGTACAATCATTTATTGATAGGTACATCATCCATGTGGGATTTCAATGAGACATAGTTGGTACCAGTATGTAAAATTTTACTTGAAGTGGCCATATTAAAATAGGGATTCAAAATATGAAATTATGTATCTAGATAGAAAGATCTTAAAAAAAAATAGGTTGTTTAAAAAATGAACTTAGATTTAGACTTTAGAGGTGAAATTTGTGCCATTTTATAATAATAAAAAACAATTATAGTAGAAAAGATTCATGTGGTAGGTAAAAGTTGCCTCATATGGCAATGGATGTTGCTAAGAAATAGAAAAAATAAAATAAAATAAAATAAAATCCCTCATTAGCTTTTTTTTATGAGTTCATATTTACATATAAAACAAGTGATAATCATTTTTACAATTAAGCTACTTTATAAATCAAGCTTGCATGAAAAAAGAAATTAAAAAAAAAAATGTTAAATTTATGTTAATGTAATCTAAAAAAATATTAAAGTTCTTTCATAGTGATTCACTTTTATAATACATGTGAAATACACTTTACAATAAAGTTATGAAATAACATAAATTTATTTGAACATTTTCAAGAAATAAATTAAAAAACGGTATTCGAACTCTAAACCAATTTTATTAAATAAAGTAACTCTGAACCAAGTAAACCAGTGGAAATAACATAACAATACTAATGAACGAGGGCATGGTTAGGGTTGTTGTTGTTTTTGTTATTGTTGATGCTACAACGACATGTCAAAGTGTGTGCTTAGAAAAACGACTGTTGATTTTTTGTGTAGCATTAGGAGATATTCCTGCATGACAAGAGGCCTCCTAAGTCGGCATACAAAATTTATGGGAATTAGAATAAAGTAAATTTCATGTTTGGGTTTGATGTAGACTCAAAAGGTACAAATCCGCCTCACCATAAAAGGGTGTGCCCCTTGGGGTATATGCACGCATTCAACGTGTATATATATAGATGATGTGACACTTCATTTGATCACTCACTTATAATCATATCTCTTCTATATTAGCCACACATGGGAGCAGATAGAGCAAGAATTTGGCTGAAGTTTGGACTTGGAGTTTTGGCACAAATTTCTAGAAAAATTGGATTTGTAAACTTTGATGAAGAAAATTTCTCCTAGAAGAAGAGTTGCTTGGTTTTGTTCCAAGTTTGGGTTTCCCAAGGAAAAGTTGTTGTCTCTATTGAGCATGGTTTTCTCTTTATGATATTTATTGTTTATACTATTTTTGTTGTATTTCTATTGAGATTTTATGTGTATAATTACTTAATGATATCATTGGCATAATAATAATTTATTGAATATCATTAGAAGTAATTATCAGAGAAAACTGGTTTCTACTACTCATCATTATAGAAAATTAAACATGGTATCAGAGCCTTGTTAAAGAGATTAGCCACTAAATTCAAAGAGAAGGACTTCATGTGAGGAGTATTTTCAAAGGTTTATTCAAGGATCTGTGCAGCAATTAGAGAGTCGAGTATGTGGAGCATCAATCTAGGTTTGCCTGAGTGTTGGTTAAGGGTAAATAAAGGTATATTTGTAGGGGTTGCAAGTAGCAGGGCTGAGGGTTTTATTTTTCCACCCTATCCATGTTGTGGAGAAAACTTACAATACACTTCCCACGAATAATTTATTTGAAGGAATAATCAATCCTCTACTAGAAGGAGATAAAATCCTAATTGAAGAGAATTCCTAGATTTTCAGTTATTGACATCAAGCGTTGGAAATGACAAGAACACAAAACTCCCAAACTACCTAGATTTTCCATCTAAATCAAAAGTGAAGATAAATTGTGTTTGTACTTTTGTTGATTCGATCTTAATTAAGAAATGCAATGGTATCCATCAGATTGGAAACATAAATCTACAATTTGAATAGACTTGGAATAAGTCTTATCTTGTGCATTTTAATAACCTACACATTTATGATAACGATCATGATATCTACAAAAGTTTTGATCCCATGTCAAGTCTAGGTAGTGAAACTCAATTTTTTTATCGAGGGGTTTATAATTGTCACCTAAATATAATCCAGTGGATCACCAAAACCAAGGTGAAACCCTTGGAAATGATGAAAAGGGTCATAATAGCGTTGTCACTACGAGGAAAATACCTTCTAATGGAGGTTATAAAGGAGGGTTTTAGTGTTATAAAATAGGAAAAAAATTTCAAAAAAACATCTGCTAAAACATATGTTTGCGATAACAATGTTTTAATGGAGTTTCTAACATAAATTCATCACAACTGAAAAATATGGATGACAAGAGGTTTTAGCTCATGTTTTTTAGCGGTGCACTTCATGGAAAAATAGTGTCAGTTCACTAAATATATAAAAGCACTAGGGCTACATACATAACTAAAAACACTGAGGCATTGAATGCAAAGAGCACCAATTCCTTAAATGCATATTTCCCATGTGTGTATATATTAAAAAAACTCCTCGAGGATTTATTTTCATGAACAACACCGAGGAAGGGAAAAAAATATTACAAATTTATCTGGGCTTATACAAGAGTGCAATAAAATATAGATATAAACATAAACACAGAGGTGCAGCAGAAATAAAACTTCATTTCATTAATATCAAAGAATTGAAATATACTTACATACAAAATGGAAATAAACTAGCTCGAGCGATGGTAGCTTATCTCTGAGAAGAGATGTGGTGTCTACATGCCTCTAAAATATGTTACAATGAGGCTGAATGGCCTTTTTATTATTGAACAGCAAAGGAAAGCCATAAACGACCAAAACCCTAACCCTAGGAGATGGAACACCAAGAGTTTGTGGGCCTCATTGGGATTAGTTGGGCAACTAACTTCCTGAGGTCATAACTTTTTCATATGATCTATGTTTGGTGTGTATAATACCTAGTTGGAAATAGCTCTCTAAGTACTATAGTCTTGTAGAATTGAGACTTCTGTGATTTTTCATAGTTATAAGGAGAGCTTCAGCGTAAATCACATAAGAAAGACTTTTGT